>CAUEEP010000191.1:0-65225 GCA_958450365.1 Mesorhabditis belari
TTTTAGTGAAAAGAGCTTCGTTTTTGAAAAAAGTTTTTTTGGGAGCTTTAACAAACTTGTATAAGACTCATTTAATCATTGCAGATAATCCCAACAGTCAAAAAGTCTATTTTAGACAGAGATTTTGATGTGAGTGTTTATTTTTGAAGTTTACAACAGTCGAAATTAATGAATCAACCAAACAAAAAGTGATTTTAGCTCCACTGTTTCAGCTTTCGTTTAAAATTGTTCACAAATCGCTGTCTAGAAAAGAAATTTTCGAAAAAACATGTTAATTAGACGTATATGTATGCGTGTAACTGTTTAAGAGTACAGGCAATTGTTTAGGAGCAATTGTTTAATTATTAGGTTGATGCATAAGTCTTTTCGTTTTTTTCGTACTTCTGTTAAAAAGTAACAAATTCGCCAATTAATCTATAGTTTGCTCTATAAAAAAAAGTGTTTTTTTGTTCAATTTGCATCTTTTTAAATGAATTTCGGTTCACTTTCAAGCAAATTCGAGAGTGAAAAACGCCTTTTTCGTAAAAATCTATAAAAAACTCTACGGAAAAATTGGCTGAATGAATTTCTCTGAAATTTTGGCGAAATATCAAACGTTTTTTTTCTCTATCTTTTATCTATTGACACGAAGATAGGTTTTCTTTAGCTAAGGTGTCTAAACCGCATCATCGAGTTAGCCCTTTTTGACTACCCGACTTCATACTCTCAAGAAAATCCAGGCGTAAAATATTTAAAAACCCGTTTTAATGTTATTTTGCAGAAAAATAATTGGTTTTTCTAATGAAATCAACCGTAGCATTTGTATTGGTGCATTGTATTGGTGTATTGGTGCGTAGTATTGGTGCATTTGTTGGCTTGAAACGGCAGACGAAAAGGAACAAAAACACTTATGCATCAACCTAATATTTAAGAGTATATTTCCATCTACGTCATGTAAAAAACGATTTAAAAGAGATAAAATATAAACAAGATCTATTCGTAGCTATTTCTCAACCAATTTTATACATCGCAGCAAAAAGTAGACAAAAACATTCGAAAGAAATTTCGTTTCAACAAAGTTATTAGTTGTTTATTGAGTTAAGCTCTGAAAAACAAACTAAATGAGGTTTTTGAACCAATTGAATTGATCAACAGAATCAAAAGCTCATTTTTTAAAATTATCCCTTCGAAAACAATAAGCCTTAGTCTCTAATTGAATTTTCCTTTTACCTTTCTGCCCCAAGTGTTGATTGTTTTTCTGATGGTGATGGTGAGGGTGATGGAGGACATTTCTTTGAACAGTTCACTTTGTTAGAAGGATTTTTACAGGATGATGGAGGAATTGACAATGTCGAAACGAAGCAACAATAATGAAATCAACGGGCAACAACAATAAGAGGTTGGAGTTGACTTTTTTTAGTTTTATTGGTTTTATTGGACATTTTATTGGAAGTAGTTTGGCATAAATTTGCAGGGGAATTCGGTAGTTTAGTGCTTTTTAGTGAAAAGGGCTTCGTTTTTGAAAAAAGGTTTTTTTGGGAAGTTTAAGAAACTTGTATAAGACCCCTGCAAAGTGTATATGACCCCTGCAAAGTGTATATGACCCCTGCAAACTCATTTAATCACTGCAGATAATCCCAACAGTCAAAAATCAGAAAATTTTTGAATTATCCCTTCGAAAACAATAAGCTTTTAGTCTCTAATTGAATTTTCCTTTTACCTTTCTGCCCAAAGTGTTGATTGTTTTTCTGGATCTGTTCAACGGTTTTAATAGTGTATTTTCAGCCAAACTAGTCAGCCAAACTAGTCAGCCAAACTAGTCAGCCAAACTAGTCAGCCAAACTAGTCAGCCAAACTAGTCAGCCAAACTAGTCAGCCAAACTAGTCAGCCAAACTAGTCAGCCAAACTAGTCAGCCAAACTAGTCAGCCAAACTAGTCAGCCAAACTAGCCAACTTCATGTCCACCCGCCTTCCAAAAACCACCACCGAATTTTATGATGATCTCGATCCAACAATTTGCCAAGATCGACCTGGATATTATGAAGTGTGGAGTGGTGTAAAATATGGATGGAATGGATTGCCCGTAGAGAGTAGCTACGAATTGGATAATGCTTGGATGATCGGCGCAACCATTGGGGTAGGTTATTCGGTGCTATAGAGGGCAAAAAAAATTTTTATCCTAAATGAGCTGATTTTTTGCACCCAGGGGTTTTGACTATGCTAAATCGATTGATGATGGTTTCACACAACATTCAAGACTATTTACAAATGACTAGCGTCATTGGAAAAACGAGTTTCTGCCAGGAAAGTTCTATAAAAGACACAAGAACTTGTTGACATTTTATTGTTGTTAGGTCGCGTCCGTTTCCTTCCTATTTGCGTTGCTATTTTGCAATTATTTGCGTCGCATTTTTCGTCCTTTTTCTCCCTTCCCGAAATTATTTTTTTTTTAGGTCTGCGGGTTTTTGCCTTCTTTCTGGGGGGACTTTGTTGTTTCATTTTTGCTGTTTTTGTAATGGGTATTGTTGCATTTCGGTTCGGTACTAATAAACAGTAACGTTATAAATTCACTTTACTTTATGCTACCCTTCAGGTTTTAAATCCTGTTTAGATAACTGGTTTAACATTGTAGAGAGACGAGTTTTACTAACATTTGTGTCACCATCGACGTAGTATCAATCCGATCTGCACTCTTCTCAAGAGTATTAATCTATTTTTGGATACTACGTGTTCTTGTTACGTTGTAAGCGCTTTTGGGGGAAACCGTTCTAACCTTTTGTGCTATTCGACCATTCTTAAGCAGAATCATCCTCGTTGATAAGGTCGCACCCCAAACTTATTTTTGTTGCTATTTGTTATAAACGTTGTTAAAAGTTGCGTTAAATGTTATGTGAAACCATCACCAATCGATTCAGCATAGTCAAAAACCCCTGGGTGCAAAAAATCAGCTCATTTGGCGAATAAAAACTTTGTCCCCGTCCCAACTACTATAGCCCCGATGAGCTCAACTTTGAAGTATGTCTAAAAATTCTTTTAATATAAAAAACTGTCTTTGTTTTGTTTTTAGGAGGGTCTATTCGAGTTGTCGACAAGTCTTGGCTCGTCAATTGTTGTATGGAGAAATCCCTCTTTATCAAAAGCCATCAAATTCTATCTTTTATTTTATTGTGGCTATTTGGGTATCGATGGACTTTACTTCTTCTACATGGCATATTGTAGTACGACGTGAGTGCTTGCTCAACTTTGAAGTGTGTCTAAAAATTTGTTATCGTATAGAAATGTTTGCTTATCAAGTAACTTTAGGTTATTTGATAACCAAACATTTCTTTAGCTCTAAAAACGAATGCACTAAGAAAGATCAATATTTATCTGTTGACAATATTTTTTTTATCACTTTGCTGTTTCTTTGCTTGAAGGAATCATCTTCCAAAAGTTTATCTAAACCAAGAGTTAAACTTCAGTCCCCCAGCCAATGATCACCAAAAGTGGTTCTTCTGATTCAGTTTTTTGCGGTAATTACAAATATCTACATCTCACTGCCAAATTCGAAGAAAAAGAGAACGAGCTTGCAGCTTATGTGCCCCCCGCATCGTTCGCAACTGTCTATAGGTATTGCGCTTTTTTTGTGGCTTGTACCTGGATTAGGTGAAACGCGAGCCTAACCCAGGCACAAACCAAAAAACGTGATACCTACAGGCCGCAAAAGAACCACCGTTTCGAAGGTGGATTTGCTTCCTACTATCAATTTTTTGTGGAAAAACGTCTGACCTGAGACACCTACCGTAAATGCTGTAATAGTACCCCACCCCCATAATGCCGGTGCGCAGTGTTGCCTAGTCTAGCTTTGAACGAGTTTTTCTCGACACTGGTTTATGCTACAATGCGCGTTTAGGTATCAAAAAATAGCTGAAATTCAGGGCTATTTTTGATATCAAAAGACGGAGCATCACGTAGTCTAACTTTAAACGCATTTTTCTCGTCATCCTTTTATAATGACGGCCGGAGCATCGCGTAGTCTAGCTTTGAACAAGTTTTTCTCGACACTGATTTATACTACAATGCGCGCTTAGGTATCAAAAAATAGCCCTGAATCTCAGCTATTTTTTTGAATACCAAAGGCGGATTTTTTGAAAGTACGGGCGCTTTGAAAAAAAATGAAATACTAAAAAACTTTTGCGACTTTTGCGACTACGCAACTGTACGAGGGGGGTGGGGTCCAATTACAGTATTTACGGTAGGAATGTCGGTTAGCAAATGTCCAGTTATCAAATTTTAAGCTAGGAACTGACGCTAAAGCGTATTAAAAAATAACAATATTTAAACAATAACAAAAATTTAAAATCAAAATTTTCAAAAAATTAAAAATTTTTTTTTTTGGTTGCGCGACATTGTTTAGGATACGGTATTTCTAGTGTCTTATTAGATTGCGGCAACTTTTTTGGGACTCGTCACAGCAATGAGCTTTTGAAAATAACACAATTTTTCGGGGGTGGGACAAATGCGTCCTTTTTTTGCGCACCTGGACATTTGCGCACCTTTTTTTTTGCTGGAAAAGGCCTTAGGAAAGGCCGTAGAGCTTCAAAAATGTTTTCATAGAAGGGAATCGTATGCGTAGATTCAGAATTTTGACAAATCAGACCTCGCTGACACGTCAAATTTGGGCTAAAAGGCAAAAACTACGCAACTTAACGCTTTTCCGCTTTTCGCATTTGTCTCACCCCCCAATTTTTCTATTAACATCAAATATCAATTTGATTCTCTATTTTTCTGTTTCAATGTTTTCTTTTCAAGATACGATTGTGTTAATCCCTCTGGCTACCCATTCAGCGGTCTCCTTCTCAATATGATTATCACTGCTTTTTGTGGTGGTATGTCTGTCACAAACACATTTATTGATATTGGTCTCTCAATTAATCGGTAAGCTAAAATACAGTTGAAATTTTTTTTGCTCTTTTTCAGTTTTTTCGCCGTTTTCTTCAATGGTTTCTATTATCGAAAAGCTGAGAGAACGGCTCTTGCACATTGCATTCTGGCAAGGCTTATCCCATTTGTAGCTTACATCGCTCAAATTGGAACGAGTGAGTCGTAGAAGAAAATTGAAAACAATAATCGTTCCTTTTTTGTCATTTTTCAATCATTTTTTTCTAAGCACTGGTTAATGCTAAAAATCTGTGTTATATCTCAAAAAAAATCACCCATTCTTTCTACTTTAATTTAATACCAAAACGAATAGAAACAAACGTACTAGTGTCGAGTTATAAGAGTTTGTTTGAGAGTAAACTTCGACTTTTCAGAATAGAGTTTCAAAATATTAGGTTGTCGGATTATGAATTGCCGTTGTCTTTTTTGCTTTGTATTTTTTTTCAAATAAATTTTTGTGGTACTTTTTAAACTATATTAAAGAGCGTTTTATGCCGCGTCGATTGATATATTATTCGTCTATATTTGCTTAGATTTTTAATATAAATTTGTCTTAGGAAATGAACGACATCAAAAATAAAATGCGGATTTGTTTGTTGTACGGCTTCAAACAAAGAAAAACAGCGGCAGAATCCTATCGCTCTATAAGCAATGCATTCGGAGAAGATGTTATCAACGAACGTCAATGTCGCAATTGGTTTCAGCGCTTTCGGGACGGCGACGAGAGCCTTGAAGACAAAGAACATGAGAGGCGACCAAAAACTGTGGACGATGAGGAACTTAAAGCAGCCATCGATTCTGATCCTGCCCAAACGACACGAGAACTTGCTGAGAGGTTCGGTTGTCATCATTCCACCAACTATTGCTGACCACTTGCATGCCATTGGTAAGGTGAATAAATGCGGTAAATGGGTGCCTCATGAACTAAGCGATTTGAACAAAACAACGCGAATCAATATGGCCGGAATTCTTTTGCGTCAAGCCAAGAACAGTGGTTTTTTTGAGTCGATTGTCACGTCTGATGAAAAGTGGATATCCTTTGATAATACCACTAGAAAACGACAATGGTTGGACCCTGGACAAACCCCAAAACCGACTCCAAAACCAGACATCCATGGCAAAAAGGTGATGCTATGTGTTTGGTGGAATAGCAAAGGATTGGTGTATTTTGAAGTGCTAAATTCTGGTCAAACGGTTAATGCGGACCTCTACAAAGAACAATTAAGCCGCGTCGATCAATCGCTTCGTCGACAGGGAGTGGAAACAGCGTCAACAAAATTGCTCCATGACAACGCGCGTCCACACACCGCAAAAGTAACTCTGAAAAAAATTGAAGAATTGGGCTGGGAACTTCTGCCTCACCCGCCATATAGCCCAGACCTTGCGCCATCTGATTACCATTTGTTCCGGTCGATGCAGCATTCCTTGGCCGAAAAAAAATTCAAAAACCGCGATGAAGTCCAAATTTGGGTGGCCAATTTCTTTGAGTCACAGCACAGTCGAGTTCTTCAACAAGGGCATTCATTCTTTGCGTGGACGTTGGCGAGATGTCATAGATACCGATGGAGAATACCTTTTAGATTAAAATATTTTTGTATTGATTTTATAATAAAATTACTTTTTGATAAAAACGGCAATTCATTATCCGACAACCTAATAGAACAATAATGAACTTTTCATTAGTTAGCGATAAGTCGAATGGTTTCATTTGTTATATGGGCGCTTATTTGGATCCATCATGGCTTGCAACGTCGCTATGTTATCTTCGTTTTCCTTTTCTTGTGTTTTTGGTCGAAGTCTATTCAATGAGCGTCATTGTAGTGATGGCTCTTACATTCGATGTGGCCACAGTTTGGAAATTAAAGAAAATGGTTTACTTGTAAAGCTTATTTGTGGTAAAATACATGTTTAGAAATTCACATCGGAGACAAAAGGACGAAGGGATCGAAAGTTGATGGCCATGGTGAGTGGTCATGTGTTGAAGTGCGCTGACTACTCTATTTTGTTTCGCTTAAATGTATTAGGTTGTTCGGTTATAAACGAGTGTTTGCACCGCTTAGCTCGTTTGCAGCGAGTGTTTGCATTGCTTAACTAAAACTTAAGCCATTTCCCGCATCAGATCGTCTTTCCAATGGCGTGAAGATGCTCATCAATAGTCGAATTTGAACATAGAAACTCTTGAGCAAGTTCACGCGTCGTTTTACAAGGATCCGGTTCGATTGCAGCCTTCAAAATATCGTTGTCTACCGCTTGAGGTCGACCAGAGTGTTCATCATCCTCGAGAGTGTTCATGATCCTTTCATCACCATTCCAAAAGCGTTGGAACCAGGCTCGGCATTGGCTTTCGGACTATACATCATTTCCAAATGCTTTCACCAAACCTCGATGGGTTTCCGCTACTGTTTTGCCTAGTTTGAAGTCGGCAGTTGTCCAGTAGCTAGTTGCAGTTGCAGACTCGAACTTTATATATTTGAAGTCGGTCATCTAAAGCAAGAAAAAAAGATCTTAAAAATAAGAAATTATCCGTTTAAAAAGTTTCCAAATATACACAAGATAACGTACTTTTAAATACAGAAAGACATATTTCAAAACAATTGGGGGGAGTGGGACATTTGTCGCATTTGTCCCACTCCCCCAATTGGGATAAGCCTTGCCAGAATGCAATGTGCAAGAGCCGTACATATTTTCTCTCACAACAATAAGTTTAGCAAGCGCTTGTTTATATCCGAACAACCTAATAGTTTGATTAAATTTTAGGGGGAAGTTAAGACAAGCAATAAATTTCACTTCAGGTAATCCTCATTCATTTTTTTTCACTAATCGCTATGGTTGATGCATTTGCTCTTCAAAATCCAAATATGGAGCGTTCGCAGAGATTAGTTTATGTTGGCTTGCCTCAATTTTTATGTCGATGTACAGTCGGGTTTCTTTTTTTTTTGAAAATTTGAGAAAACATTTGTTTTATCTCAGCTTTGTGCTCATTGGCTTCAGCTGGCGATCGCCGTGTGATCGAAAAAAGTCGACGAAAGTTTTGATTGTAAGGAGATAAAACTTTGAGGTACAGCTGCTATAAACAATGAACGAGTTGTATATTGAATAAAGGGTTTTTCCAAAAAAAAGAAGTGGTCAACTTTGATCAACCATGAGAAACTTTTTTGTTCATTTTTCAAAAATCTTGGTGTCAAAAAATCAAAAAATGGTTTTTCCTTTTACTTTTTATTTAATAATTTTCTATCTCTTTAGTTTCAATTCTTTACAGATTGTACTCTTTTGCAACAAACACCAAGACATCATCAAATTCAGCATCAACCCAAGCAAAGCAAATAAAAGCTGTAATTCTTTCAAGATAAATTGTTCAGGAGATAAATTCCGTAAATACTGTAATAGTACCCCATCCCCCTCCCCCCCTCGTACAGTCGTGTAGTCGATTTTTCTAAAAGATTACTGTACTTTTACCCACCGTTAATACTGTAATTGGACCCCAGCCCCATAATGACGGTGCGGAGTGTTGCGTAGTCTAGCTTTGGACGCGTTTTTCTTGACGCTGGTTTATGCTACAATGCGCGCTTAGGTATCAAAAAATAGCTGAAATTCAGGGCTATTTTTTTGATATCAAAAGACGGAGCATCACGTAGTCTAACTTTAAACGCATTTTTCTCGTCATCCTTTTATAATGACGGCCGGGGCTCCGGGGGGTCGGGTTTGGAAAAAGTTTTTCCGCCCCCGGTTTTTTGGGGGACAATGCGTGTTTAGGTATCAAAAAATAGCCCTGAATCTCAGCTATTTTTTGAATACCAAAGACGCATTTTTTGTCATTATAAAAGGATGACGAGAAAAATGCGTTTAAAGTTAGACTACGTGATGCTCCGTCTTTTGATATCAAAAAAATAGCCCTGAATTTCAGCTATTTTTTGATACCTAAACGCGCATTGTAGCATAAACCAGTGTCGAGAAAAACTCGTTCAAAGCTAGACTACGCAACACTTCACACCGTCATTATGGGGGTGGGGTACTATTACAGTATTTATGGTAAGTAATGAGAAGTTCATTTTTTCTTTTCAATTTCAACAATTTTCAACAACCAAAGCCAACAACATGAGTTAGACATTTTTTTTTCTGAAATTATGTACTTTTCAAATGCACAGACAATTAAAGACAATAGAGAATAGCAAATGGAAGAATTTAAATATAAATCTATGCTAATTTAGATATAGAAAGTTTAAAAACGGCCTATGCAAGCAAAAAAAGAAACCTCTAAATGAAACTAGAGCTTTTTTGAGTTAGCACAATTGGCCTTTGTGCAGAATGAAATTCAGCACTTTTTTTATCTTTTTACACAAGAAAACTATTCAATTAAGCAAATAAACAAATAAACGCATATCCAGTGTTCTCAATTAAATTGTGAATCGATCCCGCAATTACGCAGATTGCAAACGCTGAAATCAGTTTGAACGAGTTCAAGAGCTTCAACGAGATTCAGAGTCACCTGAAATTTTTTGAGATTAGTCCAAAATTCAGACTTTTTAGCTATAAAATCAATAAATTTCAAGTTTAATTGTAAAATAAACCGTAATAGTCTTTGTGATCATCGTGAATCCATTATCGGAGAATGATCCAAGAAAATCCTTGCTAACTGACACCCAGGTGAGCGGTGATATGCCCGATGCCTCGAGTCCAATCTCATATAAAATCGAGGAGATCTTTTTGAATGAGCTGATTCGTATCACACCCATTTGCTCCAGATTCACCTAAGCCATTATTTAAAAGGTTTTTATTAAAACCCATTTAACCCTAAAGTATACAGAGAAACTCAAAATTATCCGGATAGCTTTTTGGAAAAGTTGTGTTTTTGTATGCTTAATTTATTTCAAAGTGTCAAGTGTTATATAGAGAAATGTAGCCCTTAATCTTAGCTACATTTCTCTACTAAAAACTTCTTAATCGGATGTACAGGGTGCGGCCAAAATATCCGGCGATGAAAAAACCGACTGGTCTTCAGAAAATTAGCAGAAAAGCTTTATAGAATTTTACTGAAAATAACAACAACAGTCCAAATAACAAAATAAAAACAGTTAAATCTCAAAGTTTCCTCCTTTTTCCTTCATGCAAGCCCTAAGTCGCTTCGGCATATCGTCGACCGCGGCACGGAGAGTCTCAACGGGGATTTTTGCCCATTCCTTGATAAGGGTGGCTTTCAGATCATCCAAATTAGCATGTGGAGCTGATGAGACCTTTGCCTTCAAGATTCCCCATATGGCGAAATCCATAGGATTGATGTCAGGTGAATTTGCAGGCCATTCTTCCGGGGTAATGAAATCCACGTTTTGCTTGGCAAACCACTCCATGGTCTTTTTTGCACGATGTGCTGGTGCAGAATCTTGTTGAAAGATCCAAGGTGCTCCAGAAAAGTGATTATCAGCCCAAGGCTTCATATGCCTCATCAAAATTTCTTTTTCGTAGTAATTTTGATCAATTTTCACACCTGGCTGCACAAAAACAAGAGGTGTTTTTCCATCAGCGGTCACCCCGGCCCAAACCATCAACGATTTTGGATGAGCCGATTTTTGGACAATTCTTCCCTGAGAATTTGCCGTGGCAACATCTTTTGTTAAAATCCGATTATTTTCCTTGTTGAATTCCTGCTCAATTGCGAATGGCGCTTCATCCGACCAGAGAACCCTCCGATGCGTGCCACCCTTCAAACGCCGCAACAAAACTTTGCATTTCTTAAGTCTTTGTTTCACTTATTTATCAAAAAAATCACTTATTTATCAAAAAAATAATTGAAACATATAAAAAAGAATAAAAAAATGCATAAACATAAAAAGAAGCGTGAATAAATGAGTTTTCGCAGTATTATGGCAAAAAGTACGTTCCGCCGGATATTTTGGCCGCACCCTGTATACAGCTAATTTAACAATCGTCAAAAATGACGCTGGAGAGATGTTGACTAGCGCTCATTCAAACGCTTGTTAAATTAGCTGTATACATCCGATTAAGAAGTTTGTAGTAGAGAAATGTATCTAAGATTAAGGGCTACATTCCTTTATATAACACTTGACACTTTGAAATAAATTAAGTGGGGAAAAACTACTTTTTCAAAAAGTTGTTCTGATGGTTTTTTAAGACACCTTGTAGTCTGCTTCGAAAAATAGGAATCTCTGGGTTTTTTCTGAAAACGAATACTAGTTCACTTTCCTTCTCTTCTCTTATTTCCTTTTTCTTCTCTAGCAGAAAGATACCAGATAATTCAGTGGTTAGAGCAATTTCTGGGAAAGAAAAAGGTCGAGAGTTCAACCTCTCTCCGGAAAGCTAACCATTCCTTACTTGATTAGCTGATCCTCTAGTAAAGAAAAGCTTAGTTTCCAATAAACAACCTTTGATATTTTGTTTGGAATCAAGACGTTATCAGCTCCAATTTGATTGCCTTGTCCATCTCTTAATCGAGCTACAAAGACGAAATTCTCAATGGACGCTATCGGTAGTGTTCTAAAATTAAGATTGCATTTGACTAATTAAGAAATAAACAAACAATTTCGCAGGCAATTGCACTTTGGTGGCTGTTGATGCATCGACAGTCACATTGTCTTTCCATGTGTAGATAGGCTATAGCATTTGTAAGTAAAGTTTACTTTTTCTAACCGAGAAATTTGAATCCCAGGAGAGCTGCGAGATCTCGATAGTTCCTTTTTGCGTTTCGTGCAGATCATTGATCAGACTAGCTTGAAGGGCGTTGTTCTCGAAATACTAAAATAAAGAACAACTTTGAAGTAGCTTGACTTTAAAGACAAGCTACTTTAAAGACAAGCTACTTTAACGACAAGCTACTTAAAAGACAAGCTACTTTAAAGATAAGCTACTTTAAAGATAAGCTACTTTAAAGAAAAGCAGCTTTAAAGAAAAGCTACTCAAAAGCTGCTCACTAGTGCAATGTGTAACGGCTCAAAGAAACGCCTCGCTTCGTAGTGAGCCATTTTCCATCTAGAATCATTTTATTTAGACTTTTACCAACAAAAAAACACCTTAAATTTATATCAACAGAAGCCCAAGTGGGTGCCGCCCAAATATCATTAAGTTGCCAATAAAGAGCACACATTGTGTTTCCCCGTCCATCCACCAGCAATTGACCCATCATTCTAAAACAATAGAGCACATAAAAGCATCAATACAACAGCTCAAAAAACCTTCGATAGTGCTCTGTTTGTACTTTGAGTGCAATTGATTGATGTGCTTGTGATAGATAGGCGAATCGATTCACGAAAGTCGTCGTGTTCACATAGGGGCACAGCTCAGGCAAGAGACGAGGGTAAGGCACGCTTTTGCACTCGATTGGCATCTAAAAACTTTTTCAAATTTAAAAATGAATTCAATCACTTACTGCAAAATGAGCATAGATCATTGCCAGATTGTTGTCGGTGCCACCCGGATGGTGTTGTCGATGAAGCATTCCGTTGCTCATGTATTTTAGATCATCTGATGAAAGAGCATTAGCCAATGTGTACCTTGAAAACGATTTGTATTTAGAAAAACAAAAACAAACAATTTCTCGCTAAAACAAATTAAAATCGAGTGCTTAGGCTTAGTTAAAGTTAAAGAAATAGCTTGAAATCAGCTCACCCGCTCGGAAGACTCTGCACTCCGTATTCGCTGGCACAACGAGGCGTCCTAAATCGATTAAATAGTTATTTATCTGTATTATTTAGTAAGCAATTAAAGTATTTCAGTTATAATCCTATTTAGGTACGGTTTAAAGCAACTGACGCGTAAGCGACGCGACGCGCTTTCCAAAGCCTGGATGCGCCACCGTACCCCGCACAAAATCCCCATTTGCCATTCTTTTCATTTCATTCATTTTCCGGGGGCTACCAAAATCAGCGCCGAATTTTTCGCAATACTGTCATAAGTTTGCATGTTTTTTATGCCTTTGCTCTTGTTTTTGCTCCTGTTTTATTTTTTACACTTACAACAGGTCTAGAAGTAACTGTTACGCAAAAAAGCACAACGATTTGCCATTATTTAGCGCTTTTTGATGAAATTATTAACTTTTTCACTCAAATCCTTGTTTTTTATGCTTTTGCTCTTGTTTTTGCTCCTGTTTTATGTTTTGCACATAGAACAGGTCTAAAAGTAGCTATTCCGCAAAAAAGCACAAAGATTTGCCATTATTATAATTTATTATTATTAACATTTTGAGTTCTCACTCAAATCATTGTTTTTTCCTTCATTGGAATGGAATGGGAGATGGAATCGGAAACTTCGCCCAGCTTTTATGCCGAGTTCCGCTAAGTTTTCTCCCCCCTTCGTCAAATCTATTATGTTTTTGTAGCGCGTTTTTAAAGTACTCGTTCGTTCCCTCCTTTTATATTGTTTGCCCATAGTTTGTTGTTTAAAATTCTAAAATGGTTTTGTTTCGTTTCTCTCGGCTCCCTTTTACTCCATTGTCTTTAGATCTTCGTCGCATAAATTTAGCTCAACCAATTCTCTTTCACGTACAAAATCTACTAAATCAAATCCTCTTGGATTTTTTTCCTCTTGGATTTTGTGTACTAACTAACCAATAGCTAGCATCACTCCATAAATCGATGAATTCGTCGTAGAAATGAACGTCACCGTAGTTTTGTGACAAAGGATCATTTGAGATGCCGCCTTCTCTGAACATCTTCTTTGAAAGAAACATTGCCAATTTTGAAACAAATCAAGATTTATCAGAACACCTACTCGATACTCTTGACTCCATCACTCGGACTTGACATCACAAATGGACGTCCCGGATCGAGTTGAGTGACCAATGTCTCGGCGGTGTCTTTGTAGAGACGAAGGTACTCGGCTTTGACCGTCTCTGCAAATTTTGATTACATTTTAATTATAAAGACTTTAATTAAAGCTTATCACCGACCCTTCGATCCTCCAGTGAACAGACCAGCCCACAGAAACATCTCATTCTCGTTATTCCCAGCCCATAGCAGCAGCGATGGATGGAATTTCAATCGATTCACCTGAACAACGTGTTTGGCTTTAGAAAATGGATACAAACATTGTAGGTTAACTCTTGTTTGACAGAATCGAGAAACTCTGCATGAGCCGGGTATTGAGAACAGGCAAACATCAGATCTTGCCAAATCAGGATACCGTATTCGTCGGCCAGACTGTAAAGGGCTCGGTAGTTGGATAGTTGGTTAAACTTATCAATCATTTTTTTAATTTCGCTTTCAATCAAAAAATGCACCTGTAAAGCAAATCGTTCTCATATCTGCCACCACCCCAGACTCGCATCGAGTTTATCCCTAAACTTTAGTGTACTTGAGTTATTTGGTTGAAGTTATTTAGTTAAAGTTATTTAGTTAAAGTTATTTCTTCGTATCAGATTTACTTTAATGACATTATTAAATAAAAACTTTGTTTTTCTAAACCATCTCCAACCCTTACCAACGCTTTTGATTGAATCAAGCAAGAAACGATATCTCCTCTCATTTGATGGTTGTCCAGGGAATGCAGAAACCGGGATCCAGTTTGTTCCTAGAAAAAGGATATACTATCATTCTAATAAAAGACGCATCTAGAATTCAATTTTTCGTTTGAGTTTTAGATGCGTCTTTTATTATTTTCATTAATTTGTGCTTAGATACGAAAGTATTAGGGTAGTGGGAATGAAACACATATCTTTCCAAAAATAAAAAGATTGCAAGACTCAGCCATTAAGTGTTGTATACGGTTCGAAAGCCCTGAATCTCCTCTACAAAATAGTGCAAAAAGATTTTGAATTGAATTGATTATTGAAAACTTTGGTGACTTTTGAGTTGAAAGATAAAAAATGGCGATTTTCTGGAAAATTTGTTTCAAAAATGATCATTCTCGGGTTTTCCCCGGGAATGACCATTTTTGTAATAGAATATAGAAATTAGAATACGTTAGAATACCGTCAAGTAAAGTTATTCCAAAATAACATAAAAGAAAGGAACTTCTTTTGTTTGTCTTCTAGAGCTAAATCCTTGTTTTTCGAAAAATCCCGATTTTCGGCCAAAAACAGCTACTTTCAACTTTGAATTCTATTGGTTTTATATTAGAGGGAATAGAATAAATATAATAGAATAAAGAATATAATATAATAAATATAATAGAATCGAATAAATATAATATAATATAATAGAATAAAGAATAAATACAATTAAATAAATTAAAAATATTGATACCTTTGAGAAATATGGGAACACCGTTGACTTTGAAGTAAAAGTTTCGACCAAGTGCCGGTATTTTCGGGTTAACATAGTCTTGAACGAGTTCGACAGATCGGAAACCGACACGGATTTTCGTCATCGAGTTGGCAACTATAAGATTGAGCTTTTAATGAGCTTTTAAAAACTGTTCACATTCATTATGCAACTTTCAACTAACCCCCAGCCAGACTGCCAGTCAGCGTGTACAGATTTTGATCGCCATGTCCATTTGGCCACCACAGATTCACCGTCGATTTTGAAACGTTCACTTCAATGACAGCCTAAATTTTTATTAATGAACAAAATGCTAATTAGAGCAACAATAAAATTTTCAGAAAACCCACAGTGCCAAGGCTTGCATCAGTGGCTCGAATGAGTCCAAGCGAATCAACTAAAAGATTGAATCGAGTGCCAGCGATGGAGTTTCTGATCGTTGCCTCAGCTCTCAAGAGAAATGTTTGATCTAAAGAATTTACAGTTTATACCATTTTATTAAAAAGCATTAATATTAAAAACCATTAATTGGGTTCACAGTAGCTGTCAACATCGTGATTTTTGGTGCATTGGTGAGAATTAAACGAGCAGGCTGCCAAATGCCAATTGTTGGAAAGGCTGGGCCCCAATCCCAGCTGAATGACGATTGGATTTTTCTAAAAATGTGATCTAAGCTTGAAGAATAGAGATTCTATCAAAATTCAGAATTCTATCAAAAAAAAGATTAAACAACTTTACCGGATCATATTTGCATGACATTCACCTTGAGCGATATCACCTGGGCACTCGGGAGCGATCACGTGCGAGTAGTTAGCCTAAAATTATCAACTTTTCTAAATATTACCCAATGACTTACTTTAAAAGAATCAGCTTCAGCTTTAGCAGCAAGCACAGATGAGGTGAAATCAATTCGCAATATATTAGAGCCTAATCGAATTTAAAAAAGGTATTCGCATAAAGATCTACCTTGTATCACAAAATTCGTCACATCAATTGCATATTGAAGGAATTGATTTTTCGTCGATGCTACGAGTTTATCGTTCACATAAACTTTAGCGATTGTATCAAGACCGTCGAACTCGAGAATGGCTTTTTCCTGAAAACTATTGGGTTAGTGAATTGAAAACTGCCGGCTATTGTCATATGTGACAGTTCGAGCACTTTCTTCAAAAGAAACCCATTTTGGTGTCAATGGAAAAGTTGTAGGGAATCAAAAATAAAGCTTATATCCAAATTTTCAGAACGATTCAAAAACTGGTTTTCAAGAAATGCGAAATTTACGAATTTTCACAAGTGAAATGGCGGAAAAGGAGGGGGGTTACGGTATCTGTCTGTCTTTCTGTCTGTCTTTCTGTCTGCCTTACTGTACGGGCATTTTTTCAGCCGTATTTTGACCAATATTTCATTTTCCATGAATATTATATTTTAAGTTGTTTTTGGTGTCATTCGATGCGTAATTTCATTCTGCATCAAATGATCGTTAAAATAGTCAATATATTGGGTTGGTGAATTGAAAACTGCCGGCTATTCTCATATGTGACAGTTTGAGCACTTTCTTCAAAAGAAACCCATTTTGGTGTGAATGAAAAAGTTGTAGAGAATCAAAAATGAAGCTTATATCCAAATTTTCAGAACGATTCAAAAACTGGTTTTCAAGAAATGCGAAATTTACGAATTTTCACAAAACTTGCATTTTAAGCGAAACTACTAAGTGTATCTTTTTGGAAATTGGGCTATAAGCCTAATTTTGGATTCTCTACAACTTTTCTATTGACACCAAAATGGGTTTCTTTTGAAGAAAGTGCTCAAACTGGGACATCTCCACTCCTCCGTTTTTGAGTCTCACACTTGTCTCACACACAAACCAAAATCCTACTACGAAAGAGGAATCCGCAAATTGCCGGTAAAATGGGCAGAAGTCGTCAATAATAATGAAAATTATTTCGAATGAATTCATGGTTTTATGTTGAATAAATTTTAGTTCAAAGTCCGGCAGTTTTCAATTCACCAACCCAATATTTATGTGCTAGATAGTCAAAAGTACCTTTACTAAATATCTTCAAATTCCCACCGGTTTAGCATCAAGTGAAACGATTCTCTTGTATGTCCAGTTCATGTATGAAACCCATCGAGTATCAGTGTCACCTTGTCCATAAAGTGGATCGTCGATCACTTTGGCTCTT
Organism: Mesorhabditis belari; assembly: GCA_958450365.1. Lineage (NCBI taxonomy): Eukaryota > Metazoa > Nematoda > Chromadorea > Rhabditida > Rhabditidae > Mesorhabditis > Mesorhabditis belari. Next base: position 17,292 of record CAUEEP010000191.1, read on the forward strand.
TGGAGATCCATGTAGATGTCGCCTAAATTTTGATTTTCTTTGAAAAAACAAAAAAACTAACCAAAAAGTGAGCAACAGAATATAGAAAGGCTGAGCAGAGCACTCTTGGTCATTTGAGAAGATTTCTTTCTGAAAAGTTATTTCCTTTCATTGACCAGCATCGTCACTCCACAAAATAATGATCATTGACTGCAAGAGTTATGCTTAAGTTAAGAATTTGAAGTCCTGTTATGGCATTAGGTAGTTTAGGTTAAGGTTTCAATGGGATTTGTTTCTGTATTGTGATTGATTGGTTGGATTGGTTGGATTGGTTGGATTGGTTGGATTGGTTGGATTGGTTGGATTGGTTGGATTGGTTGGGTTGGTTGGGTTGGTTGGGTTGGTTGGGTTCGTTGGATTGGTTGGGTTGGTTGGGTTGGTTGGGTTGGTTGGGTTGGTTGGGTTGGTTGGGTTGGTTGGGTTGGTTGGGTTGGTTGGGTTGGTTGGGTTGGTTGGGTTGGTTGGGTTGGTTGGGTTGGTTGGGTTGGTTGGGTTGGTTGGGTTGGTTGGGTTGGTTGGGTTGGTTGGGTTGGTTGGGTTGGTTGGGTTGGTTGGGTTGGTTGGGTTGGTTGGGTTGGTTGGGTTGGTTGGGTTGGTTGGGTTGGTTGGGTTGGTTGGGTTGGTTGGGTTGGTTGGGTTGGTTGGGTTGGTTGGGTTGGTTGGGTTGGTTGGGTTGGTTGGGTTGGTTGGGTTGGTTGGGTTGGTTGGGTTGGTTGGGTTGGTTGGGTTGGTTGGGTTGGTTGGGTTGGTTGGGTTGGTTGGGTTGGTTGGGTTGGTTGGGTTGGTTGGATTGGTTGGATTGGTTGGATTGGTTGGGTTGGTTGGGTTGGTTGGGTTGGTTGGGTTGGTTGGGTTGGTTGGGTTGGTTGGGTTGGTTGGGTTGGTTGGGTTGGTTGAATAAACCAGTATACAGGGTGCGGCAAAAGTTCTGAAACTTTTTTCAAACGACTGTATAAAATTTCAAAAACATTATTTGGCTCACTTTTTGTTTTTTAACATTTGTTCCTTATTTTTTAACATTCCTTATTTTTAACAAGAAACAACGTTTTCGTTTAGGTTCGCTTTCAATATGGATGCTAAAAAGTAAGGCGCACTGTGATACTTGAGTTGCACAAAGCCGGAAAGATACCGGAAAGATTGTTCGAGTCACCGGATATCTGAAATCAGCGAATAGCCCCGATTTGAACCCCCTGGACTTCTCCATTTGGTCGATCTTGGAAGACAAGATCTCTGGCCAGAGATTTCACTCCGTGGATTCTTTGAAGGCCACTTTGAAGAGGGCCTGGGCTGAAATCACTGTTCAGCAATGCGCGACCATTGTCGGCAACTTCCGCAAGCGATTGAAGAAGTGCATCGAGGCCAAGGGTGGAGATTTTGAACAATTTTTATGATTTTTTGTTAGTTTTGTCTTCAATAAACAATTTGTTATCGTTTTTTTGATTCATATTGCCAAAGTTTGCAACTTTTAGAACTATTTCTCTATTTTGACAACTATTTCTCTTAGAAAAAGTGTCAGAACTCTTGCCGCACCATTACTTAAAAAGATTATATGAAACTTGTAATCAAAAAGTTTAAAATAAACAAAAAGATCGAAAAAACTTAATAAATACCGACTTAATAGAGAAAAAGACCGAAAATGAGGGTTAATGGTTCATTTGAAACCGATAAATGAACAAACTTCAAAAGAAGCAGTGATCATTGTTTTATTTGAGATAAAGTAGTGCCCCGTTATCTTGTTGAATCGCTTTCTGAACTCAATAAAAAGAAAATGGAATCAGTGTGATTTATTGTGTTCAAAGGTGAAAGATAGCTCCAATTTTCTGCAAAAAAAAAATTGATATAGACTCCAATGAAAATATTCGAAAACTGTTGGCTTGTTTCTAATGACTCAAAATTGACTCTAGAATCATTAAATTGTCGTTAAAGTCCAAAAATAGATACGATTTAGATGTTGGATGTTTTATTGTGTCCTGTTGGATGTCCTAAAGTACGCTGTGGGGTTACGGAAGCGTATGGGCGCATGAGTCATGACTAGAGTGTGCTCCTTGTTGACAGACAATTTGTCAGACAAAATTGCATTGACACTTTTTTGTCGAAATCCGAAAAACTCCGGAGAGGATGCCTGAGAAACGGCAACCACATCTAAGGAAGGCAGCAGGCGCGCAAATTACCCACTCTCAATTCGAGGAGGTAGTGACAACAACTAACGAGACTTTCGATGACTGCTCCCTTTGGGAACAGTCATCGAAATGGGTACAATTTAAACCCTTTAACGAGGATCAATGAGAGGGCAAGTCTGATGCCAGCAGCCGCGGTAATTCCAGCTCTCAAAGTGTATGTCATTATTGCTGCGGTTAAAAAGCTCGTAGTTGGATCTGAGCCTTTGGATACGGTTCACCTCTGTGTGATACTGGATCCGGGGTTAAATTCGTCGGTTCTCCGGCGAGAGTTACTCTGAATAAATCCGTTTTTTGATCCGAAAAACTTCCGACAACGCGTTTTCTAAAAGATGCGCTTTTTAAGCATAGCTATAAAAAGCAGCAAAGCTATAAAAGCTCAATTTTCTTAAAGAGTAGTAGAAGAAAAAGCGCAAGACATTTAATGTACATTTGCATTTTAAAAAGTTTGCTTATGCAAAGCATAGGGTTACGGTAGCTTATATTTGGCGCGCGCTTTTTTAGAAAACGCGTTGTCTGCAAGGAGCACACTCTATGCATGACTAACGTCGCAATGTCGCGCTAACTTAACAGAGGCAATAGGTGATGAGGATAACGTGGAGAAAATCCGCAAAGAGAAAGTCGGAGTATTGACTATGACATGGTGCACATTTTGGGAATGACAAGGTGCACATTTTGGGAATGTTGAGTGCCAAGTTAGATGGTAAAAAGCTCAAGCCATATGTTCTTCCAAGGAAACGCGTGAATCCGAAGATCACCTCATCCAAGCCACCTCATCCAAGCCTTATCCGAAGATCGCCTCATCCAATGCTTTAAGCCAAAAGAGCTTTCCAATAGGTTGCTTAGTAGTTTTGTTGATATTTATTTGTTTCTGTTTTTAGAACTTGTAAAATTGAAGGATCAAGAAATCGCCTCAAGCTCGTTTGGATCAAGAAATCGTTGAATTGTTGCAAGGATTGGATAGTGCCGATGCTCTAGCTGAAGATGCAGACGAGGAAAGTGATGACTTATCTTGATGAGTGAATCTTTTCGATTTTCGTATTCCGTTAGATTTTATGGGCTAAATTATAACGTTTTGATTTGTTAAAATTGATTTATTTAAGTCATTCGAGTGAAAAATAGAATGACAGCCTCTAATAGAAGACGGATAATTTTCTAATAGATGATTTTTTAATAGATAATTTTCTAATAGATAATTTTGCTAATAGATAATTTCCAATACACCCTAGGGGGTATTGAAAAATAGAATGAAATGTCTTTCTAATACAGCTCATATCATTTTCCGTTTAGGGTAGATGTCTCCACAAGACACTAGGCTTGCTAGTGAATGACCGGTCGAACCACGTTCACTGTATCGAGGTTCAATTAAGAGCTCAAGGGATCTCAAAACCCGATTGAGTACAGGACTCTGTATAAACGTCTACTAACATGGTTCGATGCTTTTGTATTATCTGCGGAATCTCAGAAAACAATTAACTACGGGGAATCTTTTCCGTTCATTTTTCCCTTGACTTTGCTTTTACGGGATAGGCTGCTTTGCGCCAATTTTTTTTTGCGCAACTAGATCTTTTGCGCAACTCGCCATAACTTTCTTCTAAGTCGACCAATCTTTATGATTTTGGTGTCATTTTGTTACACTTCTTGAGATCTACAAAATGAAACCAAAACCATAAAGATTGGTTCACTTAGGAAAAAGTTATGGTGAGTTGCGCAAGTAGAATTTTTTTCTTCTATTTTTTTCTTCATTTCTATTCATTTCATTTCATTTTACTTGCGTTTTTCTGATGCGGTCGCGTTTGTTTTTGCAGGAAACAAAGAGGATAAAGCTAAGTTACATTTTTAACAGCATTTTCTGTGGCGGAAGCTTTGTTTGTAGAGTTTTTTAGACACACTTTTTTCCGGAAGGTCTGCTCCACGAATTTGATGCCAACTTAAGTTAAGTGGTTTTTATCATTTTCTATAGCGAAAGCTTTGCTTTTGTGACTTTTTAGTCGCGCTATCGCTATATTTATACATGCAAATTAGGAGGAGTACGGTAGTTTTACCACGCTTTAAAGCGCCAACCCAGGATTTTTTTTTGTCGGAAAAAGGTCGCAAGTTGCAAATACGGTCGACCCTCGTTCACTGTATCGAGGTTCAATTAAGAGCATTTCAAGCTCAAAGGATCTCAAAACCCGATTGACTATCTAGGACGCTGTATAAAAATCTACTAACAAGATTTGTCTGTGATTACAATCAGAACATGTTTGTTTCTCTTTTGTGGTGTAAAAAGGTTCAACTGTAACATATGAGATGTTATCCGATAATCCCTTTTACTTGCATGTTTAATCGACTAGACCATATTCCTGGAAGGAACATATTGGAATCATATTGAAATCATATTGGAACCATATTCCTGGAAGGAACATATTTGAACCATATTGGAACCGTATTGGAACCATATTGGAACCGTATTCCTGGAAGGAACATATTGGAACCTTATTGGAATCATATTGGAACCATATTGGAACCATATTCCTGGAAGGAACATATTGGGACCTTATTGGAATCATATTGGAACCATATTCCTGGAAGGAACATATTTGAACCTTATTGGAACCATATTGTAACCATATTGGAACCATATTCCTGGAAGGAACATATTTGAACCTTATTGGAACCATATTGGAACCATATTGGAACCATATTGGAACCATATTGGAACCGTATTCCTGGAAGGAACATATTGGAACCTTATTGGAACCATATTGGAACCGTATTCCTGGAAGGAACATATTGGAACCTTATTGGAATCATATTGGAACCATATTGGAACCATATTCCTGGAAGGAACATATTTGAACCATATTGGAACCATATTGGAATCGTATTCCTGTAAGGAACATATTTGAACCATATTGGAACCATATTGGAACCAGCTAAATTAAAGAAAAGTAATTCTTGCTTTTCTAACAATTTCCTAGTAAAAACTCTTAATCTTTATTGACTTACAACTTCTGAAATAAACACTTTTTTAAAAGAAAAATTGAAAAGAATCAAATTCTCTTGCTAAAGAAATTTGTGAAAGTGAATCAACAAATTTAAGAGCATTTTCGTAAAGTTAATCAAGAAAAAGTCAAAGGGCTTATCAGTTTATGAAAAGCTCATTATTTTTCTCTCAAAATAACTAAACATTTTTGTTTTCTTGCGAGGAAATTTGAAAAACCAAAACCAACTTTAACAAATGAAAGCATTATTTATTTTATTCTTCTTTTTCATTCAAATCTCGACTCAACCCAAAAATCCATCGGTAATCGTCCGTTTGAATCGACAAGGATGGGATTTTCTTAAAGATACCGTCTTGGATTTGGTAAATGAGTTTTAATGAGTCTTAAAATTAGTTAAAGCTTTCAAGAAAACTTTTTGATTGATTGATTGATTGATTTTTAGATGAAACGTCTCATTCCAACGCTAAAAATCCCAGCCGGTCAAACATGGGAAATGGGACATGTGAAGGTGACTGTTAAAGGAGGGATCATTGATGGAATCAACACGCCAATGTGAGTCATTTTAAACTAACAACTGTAGACGTTTGTTCTGAATTTAAACAATTGAATTTATCAAGTAAATTATTACCGTAAATACTGTAATAGTACCCCACCGCCCTCGTACAGTCGCGTAGTCGCAAAAGTCGCAAAAGTTTTTTCGTATTTCATTTTTTTCAAAGCGTCCGTACTTTCAAAAAATGCGGCTTTGGTATCAAAAAATAGCTAAAAATCAGGGCTATTTTTTGATATCTAAACGAGCATTGTAGCGTAAACCAGTGTCGAGAAAAACTTGTTCAAAGCTAGACTACGCGATGCTCCGGCCGTCATTATAAAAGGATGACGAGAAAAATGCGTTTAAAGTTAGACTACGCGATGCTCCGTCTTTGTTATCAAAAAATAGCTGAGATTCAGGGCTATTTTTTGATATCAAAGCGCGCATTGTAGCATAAACCAGTGTCGAGAAAAACTGGTTCAAAGCTAGACTACGCAACACTCCATACCGTCATTATGGGGGTAGGGTCCAATTACAGTATTTACGGTAGGTTATTAAGTCTTGCACCCAAATTCATTTTCTAATTGAATAAGTCTAAAGCTATCAAATAAAATACGGTTTTTTTTCATTCCAATCGATAGTCCAATCATTTCTCTTGCAAATCACTTTTGAAAGTTTCTCAAAAGCTTTTTTTGAAGGTTTTTCATTAGCAAGAAGTTAAGGGTTCAAAAAAGACAAGATCCTATGACACGAGCCATACACTATTCGACTCAGAATTTTACGCTGATTCCGAATCTGCTTTCCGTTTCTGCTAAGGAGCACTCTGTTAATAGTTACAAGCTCGCAAAGTTTTGTATGGGATTTCAAAAAACACTCCGAGTTTATAAGCAGATCTCCTTGAAGCTGAAGAAACAGGCTTGAAGAAACAGTGGTGGTTGAATGTCAGTGGGTTAAGATACAAGATAAAGCCTCTCTAGTTCGAGTCCCCCATCTACTTTCTTGTTTTGGTTTTTTGCTGATTTACAAAGTTAAATGTTCTCCTTTTCAAATAGAAGTTTATTTAAAAATACTTTTCATAAAAATGTTTACTTTTAACTACATTAAACAGCTATCATTAAAAACTAAAAAAAAAACTTTGCCAATGATGACAACGTTGATGAAAAGATGAAAAGGGAAAAGCATATAGCAGAAAAGCTCTTTGCCAAGCACAAGCAGAAAAGCACAAGCAGAAAAGCACAAGCAGAAAAGCACAAGCAGCCAAGCACAAGCAGCCAAGCAGCCAAGCACAAGCAGCCAAGCAGCCAAGCAGCCAAGCAGCCAAGCAGCCAAGCAGCCAAGCAGCCAAGCAGCCAAGCAGCCAAGCAGCCAAGCAGCCAAGCAGCCAAGCAGCCAAGCAGCCAAGCAGCCAAGCAGCCAAGCAGCCAAGCAGCCAAGCAGCCAAGCAGCCAAGCAGCCAAGCAGCCAAGCAGCCAAGCAGCCAAGCAGCCAAGCAGCCAAGCACAAGCAGCCAAGCACAAGCAGAAAGCTCTTTGCCTATCGCAAAGAGCCAAAGCCAAAGCCAAAGGCGCACAATTTGTATCCTCACAAGGAAAAACGTCAAATTTTGAATAAAAATTGTTTGGAGTATCGAATGAAACTCGCTCATTTTCATTTTAAAATAAAAATGTATTTGAAACGGAAAACAATGAACTTTGCAAATACAAAAAAGAGAAAAGTACAATGGAGAAGCTCGAACTAGAGAGGCTTTCTCTTGTATTTTACCCTACTACCACTTAACCACCACTGCTTCTTAAAGCATCTGGAAAATCTGCTTATAAAGCCAAGGTGAAATCCCATACAAAACTTTACACGCTTATAACTATTAACAGAGTGCTCCTTAGCAGAAACAGAAAGCGGATTCGGAATCAGCGTAAAATTCTGAGTCGAATAGTGTATGGCTCGCTTGATATTCCTTTGTTAGCAACAAAATTCCAGCCTCAACTACACCCTCGACAATCACCAAATGACGATCACGATGAATAGATTGTACTTGACGGCGAAAGTTTGGTTCAAAGCAAAGGCACACTATATTTTCCCAGTAAGATGATTAAAAGTTAAATTTTATAAAGATAAAATTAGATCACGACATCTGGTTGGATCGGTTTGCGAATAAACAACGTGAATGCAATTGGATCGGTAAATGTGTCGTTGATCGATGAACGGCCACATCTTGTGCTTAATAATTGTGCGAACAGTGTGCAATCTGTTTTAGTTACGTGAGTTATTTAGTTTTACTATTTTTACTAGTTTTACTAGTTAACTAGAAAAATAAATGACTTATTTCATTTCTTTTTCATATTTTTCAGACCTCATTGCCGAAATGCTTGGGCTTATCGACCATTTTTGGGGATAGCTGAGGACGCGGCAAAGAAAATGCTCAAGAAAAGTGTGAGTTAAACATTAAACTTTAAAGATATCTTTAAAATGTTAATATTAGGTGTGTGAAAAAGTAATCCACGTTTTTAACGTTTATGCGGTATCCATTTGTCCAACTTTTTGATAAAATTCATGGCATTCAAGCGTTTCCTTACGGTTGACCCATCACAATTTAATGTAAGGCCTATTTCTGAAGAGGTTGAACGAGGGTTTTCGAGAAGACAGCGTCTTATTTGGTCATCCGAACAGGTCTCAGGGCGACCGCCACGTGGTTCTAGGCTTTCATTACCACCTTTGAATCGTCGGAACCAAAACCTAGCGGTATCATCAGTAACGGCGTCTTCGCCAAACGCATTCCGAATTCGACGTGCAGCCTCCGCAGCTTTCAACCCATTTTTGAACTCATAAAGCAAATTTGACCGAATAACGATACTTGTGTATCCAAACTAAATTGAAAGTAGTTTATTGTCGTCCTTTTAACAAAAGGAATATATCATTCGAAAGAGGAAAAAAATAGAACGATATATATATCGTTAACATCGTAAACGATATATATGTCGTAGCCGATTATGAATTTCAGCCGATTATGAATGAGCGGGTCCGAACGCGTCCAACCATCAAGTATTTGGTATCATTCAACGCAGAATCATTAATAATTATGTTAAATTTTTTAAATTAGAAAGATTGGATAAAAAGAAAAAAATTATGGGGCCTCAAAGTTTCCTCTTGAACAAACAGTTTTTTTGCTCTAATTTTTTTTCTTTTTATCAAATCTTTCTAATTTTAAAAATTTAACATAATTATTAATGATTCTGCGTTGAATGATACCAAATACTTGATGTTTGGACGCTCCTAGACCCACTCATTCATAATCGGCTACGGGGGTCCCGCCGATTTTGAATGAAACGTTGTAGCGCCGGTAATTTTTAACCTAAACTCACAAATTTGGTACCAATCGACGCAGAATTTAATTTCGCTACAGGAGGATATAATATTGTCCTCATACATTAAAGGGTTGCTCTACTAGAAAGATTTACCAAAAAATTTCATTCATAATCGGCTACGACATATACAGTCATGGACAAAAGTCTTTTAACATTGGTTTTTATTGGGTTGGGGAGAATGAGTCGGCGCCGAAAATCAAAAAAATGTCTAAAACTTCTAGCAGACTTCGTCAAATAATATACGTTTGATATCAGTAGAATGGTTAACTAATTCTCTACAAAATGACATTTAAAAGAAAATTCAAACAGCGCCTCCGCTCAAGAAAAAGCCATTTTTTTCACAAAAACCACAAACTGTCATCTAGAAAAAACCATTGGTGGGATCTTCCTGCAAATTTGGCAACTTAAGTAATTGAATGTGCTCTATCTTTTTTATATAAACACCAAAGAAGGTTTATGTGAAAGAAACTGTTCAAATGATGAGTCGGACTCTTTGCCATTTTAACCAGCTGCGTTTGGAAGTTCATAAACTCCACGAAAGAAAAGCTTTGTGGAATCTCTCAAAAGTCATTTTGTAGAGAAATAGTGGATCCTTTTGATGAAACCAAACGTATGTTTAAAGAAGGCTTTATGTGTGCAAAAAGTCCCTTTAAAGTTCGGCGCCGACTCATTCTCCCCAACCCAATAGAAGTTTGTTCTTTGTATATCTTGGTCCAAATCCGAGCAATTTGCAAACGGTTAAAAGATTTAAAGAGCTTATTATCTCTAATTTTAACATTACAAAAAGATGGATTTAACAATTTATCAGGTGTCATGAACTTTTTAATAAAACAAAAATTGGGCCAAAAATTGATGGACAAAAGTCTTTTAACATGTGAGAAAAACATTATGAAATCAATACTTAGTAGGTCCTCCGCGAGCCCCCATTACTGCTTGAATTCTCCTTGACATGCTGTCAACCAGATCACGTAGAATTTGGGGTCCAATAGTTGTCCAGACTCTACGGATGAAGTACCAAAGCTCCACTTTTGATCCGAATAGTTTCCCTTCAATTTCGACTTCACAAACTTCACAATCGTTCGGCCAATCTTTATGATTTTGGTGTCATTTTGTTGCACTTATTGAGATCTACAAAATGAAACCAAAACCATAAAGATTGGTTCACTTAGGAAAAAGTTATGGTGAGTTGCGCAAAAAAAAATTGCGGAAATTAGCCTACCCCTTTCTGATGAATAAAAGACAAAAGGATAACAAATAGAACGTTTAAGAGGCTTCTCCCAAATTTTAAAGTATTCTGAAGTTGAGTATAACTTTAGAATCACTCGTACGCGTATAAAACGATATATATATATATATATATAACAAATAAACGATATATATATCGTTAACAAAAAATTAAAAATTGCTTAGATATATTTATTTAAACAAAATAAAAATAAAAAACGTGGATTACTTTTTCACACACCTAATAGTTTAGATTTGTACATATCTGCGAATGGGAATCAATCAAATCAATACTCAACTTTCCACAATTCCACTACAGTTTTCCCTCGGTTCAAACTTCACCCTTGACTACAGCTTTGAAACGATAAAATTTGATCCGTTTGTTATTATTAAATCATTTTAATTAGCTTAATTTAGAAACTACTCAGAGACGGCAATCAGTGGAACAGTTTTGTATGGAAACGAGCGTTGTTTGATCGAACCGAGTGAAATGGATAAAGGTTTCTTTCTTTGTTTCTTTTTTCTTTTCTCTTTTCTTTCTGGCTTCATTCTTTGCATCATTTATTGATTTTTATGGTTATTTTGATAGATACATTTGATAATTTTCATTTACTATTAGGTTGGCAACTTAATAATGACGCCTCACTACTTAACATGTTTTTTGTAATTTCAAGCGCCGTTTCTTCCCTCTTTTTTTGCATATATACAAAGGAAAAGATGTCTACATAAATAACATTTAGTGCTCCAAATTTCAACATTTGCTTTTTTGGCAAAAAATGGAGGACAAAAAATTCCGTATTCGAGCTTCATTGTTCTACGATTTTAAACAAGGAAAATCACCAGCTGAATCTCATCGCACGATCACCACTGTTTTTGGGGAGGAAAGTATACACATTCGGCAATGTCAACGATGGTTTCAAAGATTCCAAGGCGGCGATGAAAGCCTCGTAGACGAGCCACACCAAGGACATCCTCCAGAAGTGGTCGACGATGACTTGCTCGCCTTAATTGAAGACTGCCCAACACTCACCGTTCGTGAGTTGGCAGAAATATTTGAAGTATCCCATATGACAATCGAAAACTATTTACACAAACTTGGGAAAAGAATCGAGTTGGAAAATGGGTTCCTCACGAACTGACCCAAAGCAACAAAATGTCGCCTCAATTTTGCTACAAAAATGTAAATCAAACGACTTTTTCACAGGGTTTTGACTTCTGACGAAATGTGGATCAACTACGAGAACGTTAAACGCAAAAATCAATGGCTATCTGCTGGGCAGACCCCTTAAACCACTCCCAAACCTGATATCCATGGGAAGAAGATAATGCTCTGTTGCTGGTGGAACTTCAAGGGATTGGTGCATTATGAAGTGCTGAAACCTGGCCAAACCGTCGGTGCTGATCTTTATTCGAAGCAATTAATGAGAGTTAACGAGTCTTTGAAGAAATTGGGGCTCAAACCGGAGAGAGTCAGATTTTTACACGACAAAACCTCACACTGCAAAGATCACTTATAAGAAAATCGAGGAACTTGGCTGGAAAGTTTTGCCCCACGCGTCTTATTCACCTGATCTGGCTCCTTCAGATTACTTTTTGTTTCGGTCGCTGAAGCACTTTTTGGAGGGAGAAAAGTTCGATGATCATGCTCAGGTCATAAAAGCAGTGAATGACTACTTCGCCTCAAAAACTCCCAAGTTCTTCGAGGATGGGATCCGGGATTTGCGCAGAAGATGGGAAGAAGTCATAGATACTAATGGAAAATACCTTTCGAATTGAAAGCTCTTCTTTTGTGTTTTTTTGAAATAAATGATTTGTTACATAAACGTGTCATTATTAAGTTGCCAACCTAATAAACTAAACCCTTAGCCATGTAAAATTTATAGATTTGAAGTGTTTTGAGTTTTTGTAGACAAAAACCCCGATGTAATATATTAGTAAACAAAAATTACCAAACGTATCTATCAAAATGACCATAAAAAGCAATAAGTGATAGTAAAATCGGTACAGTATAAACATGAGAACTATAAACGAGAAAAATGACGGCCTGTCAAACTACAGACGCTTCTAAACTGCTTTAAATCGAAGCGATCAATTCAGGCTATAAACCACTGTAACTGAATTGATCAATTGTGATGCACTAGAAAGAGTGTGCTTTGGGTTTATTTGTGAAGTGTTACACTTTGGACACTAGAAACTACAAAAATGACGGCCTGTCAAACTACAGACGCTTCTAACTTCCTTCAAATCTACCAGATTAACATGATCTATAGCTCAAAAAATAGAGAATCTCAAGAGCTTTCGAATGGATTAAAGCACACTTAAAAATATCAATTCTAAATAAAGTTACAGAGGTTTGACTGAGAACGGACTGGACTAGTGCGTAGTTGACTACAAACCACTATAACTTTCTTTAGCATTTCTATTTTTCAGTGTGCTTTAATCCATTCGAAAGCTCTTGAGATTCTCTATTTTTTGAGCTATAGCTCATGTCAATCTGGTAGATTTGACAGAATTTAGAAGCGTTTGTAGTTTATAGTGCTCATGTCTAGTGTAATTAGAAAAGGGGGAGGTCTAGTGTAATTAGAGGAGGGGCAGAATGTACACAGCTAAGCACTCTAGCAGAAAACTTCAGGCCCTTTACCCCAAACAATGGGTCAAGTGTGGGTGTCTGAGCAGATTGTCAACTGTATCTTCCGAAGTGCTCATCAAGGTGCAATCATTCAGTACACAATCACAAAAGATGTTCAAGGAGCGGCTCCATATTTGAGGACACAGTATGCCTATTTGTTTTCATCAACTCATTTACTTAGCATTTCTTTAAAAGAGTTTTTAGTTGTCCATTTAAAGCGTCAAATGCCGTGTGCATGGGTACATTTTGGCCTCAATTAGATGAGAAATATCCAAAAGAGTACATTGATGTACATATGCATTCATTCGAGGAACCAAATGTAAGTTTGTAAATGTTAAAAAAGGGAAAAACGCTTATTTGTTTGTTTAAAGTTGAAATTGTCAATGGGGAATGCTCGATTTCGTGGCTCTGTACTCTTGGACTTTTATCTGAATCCGATGGCGACGACGAAGGATTCCCTCGTTACAATGAGTTTGTTTAAACTGTTTTTAACAATACGTTGAGGAACAATAGGTTGAGGAAAAAATAATGCGCGTTTTTTTCGCAACAAATTTCGCATTCGGGAATTGAAATTGACTTCAACCTTCAACTCACGACACTCGTTTGATGCTTGATTTAGCTTGCAGAAATGTTTGATGCTTGATTTAGCTTGCAGAAATGTTTGATGCTTGATTTAGCTTGCAGAAATGTTTGGTGATGATCAGAAAACAATCGACAACCATTTGCACCAACTCGGGAAAGAAATTTGCTGTGGAAAATTGAGTCCCGCACAAACTGACTCGTGTCAACGTCAGTTCTTTTTTATTTCATAAATGCAAAGCTGGCTTTTGGGATTCGATTTTGACATCTGATGAAACGGATTGACTACGAGAATTTCAAAAGGAAGAACAAAAGTCTATCTACTCGGCACAAAGCTATCTACCGGACAAAAGGCTATGTTAAAAGGCTATATCAAAAGGCTATCTACCGGACAAGCCTGATATTGCTTCGTTGCTTCGTTGCTGGTAGAACTCAAAAGGTTTTGTGCACTGTAAGCTAATCCAGGAGAGAGTTGCTGTTACTTAAAGTTGCTGCTGATCTCTATTCAAAACAATTGACTAGAGTTAACGATGCTTTAAAGAAATTGCGGCTCAATCGAAAGATCTCAATCGAAATTTTTGCATGGTAACGCGAAATCCCACATTGCAAAAGTCACTCACAAAAAAATTGACGAGCTGGGCTAGAAGTAGAAGAAGGGCTAGCCTCATGCACTTTACTCTTCTGGCTTAGCCCTTACTTTTTCTTTAAATCCCTGAAACAGTTGCTCATGGGAGAAAAGTTCGATGATCATGCTCAAGTCAAAAAAGCTTGTGAATTATTTTGGCTTCAAAAATCCCTAATTTTATATAAATGAAATCAAGATAGGAAGATGGGAAAAATGGAGAATACCGATCGATCAAAATAGAGAATACCTTACTGATTGATAGTTGTTATTTCTTGCAGAATGAAATAAATTATTACACCCAAAAAATGCGCATTATTTTTTTTCCTTAACCTAATACAGTCATGGACAAAAGTCTTGGCGGCTCCTGGGTGGCAACTTTCCAACGCAAATTTAGGAACCTTTCCGAGAGGCTATAAAAAAGTTGTCACAAGTATTTTTGAGCATTTTTACTCTACTTTTAGCTATGACAAAGCATTGAACTCGAAAGTTTATTTTAGACAACAAAAATCATAGCTAAAAGTAGAGTAAAAATGCTCAAAAATACTTGTGACAACTTTTTTATAGCCTCTCGGAAAGGTTCCTAAATTTGCGTTGGAAAGTTACTACCCAGGAGCCGCCAAGACTTTTGTCCATGACTGTATATTATTTTTTTTTATTTGTAAGTATTCTCTTGTTTTCTTTCCAAAAATTGTTTAATAGATTGCTTTAGAAATCACTTCTGAGTCCTCGGTGGTAATCAAAGTTGATGGAACTCGTCTGAATGGTTATTTAAAAGATACGACAGCTGAAATCGAACAGATTCATTCGACTATTGGAGATATTGAGCCCGGGTGAGTATCTTGAAATAAAGTTATTCTAGATTCTATATAAAGTCATTCTAGATCAATCACCTCATTTCGGAATCTCTTCGTTTCAGTGGAGGAGATTCTTTTGAATGGTTTACTACGACAAGGAATTCCGATTCCAATCTTTAAAGAAGCCGCAATGGCACTAGCTGGTAAAGAATTTTTTGTTTAATAACTTTCTAACTGTTTAACTTTCTAACATCCAGAGTTGCTTTTTAGGTAACTCGACCATCAATTTACTCAATGATTTCGTTCGAATCGATGCCAATTTCATTCATCAGCCAATCAAAAAGACAGATTAGTTTCTGTGAAAATTTCTTGATTAAGCTTTTCGAAAATTTTATGTAAAAACGATTCACATGTAATTGATTTCCTTTATCATCTCATTATAGATGTCATAGTCAATTTTGAATGCAATTTTTTTGGTAAACCTTTCTATTGGGTTGGTGAATTGAAAACTGCCGGCTATTCTCATATGTGATAGTTTGAGGACTTTCTTCAAAAGAAACCCATTTTGGTGTCAATGGAAAAGTTGTAGAGAATCAAAAATGAAGCTTATATCCAAATTTTCAGAACGATTCAAAAACTGGTTTTCAAGAAATGCCAAATCTACGAATTTTCACAAATGAAATCGCGGAAAAGGAGGGGGAGGGGACGGGAGGGGGTTACGGTATCTGTCTGTCTTTCTGTCTGTCTTTCTGTCTGCCTTACTGTTCGGGCATTTTTTCAGCCGTATTTTGACCAATATTTCATTTTGCATGAATTATTATATTTTAAGTTGTTTTTGGTGTCATTCGATGCGTAATTTCATTCTGCATCAAATGATCGTTAAAATAGTCAATATATTGGGTTGGTGAATTGAAAACTGCCGGCTATTGTCATATGTAACAGTTTGAGCACTTTCTTCAAAAGAAATCCATTTTGGTGTGAATGAAAAAGTTGTAGAGAATCAAAAATGAAGCTTATATCCAAATTTTCAGAACGATTCAAAAACTGGTTTTCAAGAAATGCGAAATTTACGAATTTTCACAAATCTTGCATTTTAAGCGAAACTACTAAGTGTATCTTTTTGGAAATTTGGCTTTTGCGCTGCAAACCAAAAACGAAAATTGCGCCGACCAATTTTCACCTTTGATCTTGCGGCGCAAACTTTGTTTTACGAAGACGGCCCAAATTTTGCAGTGCAAAATTCGGTGGTGCAAGAAACTTGCGCAAAATCCAGCAGCGCAATTTTCCTTTATCGCTTGCGGTGCAAAATTCGCTCGGCGCAAATTTCGTGTGCTCAAATTTCGTGACGCAACCGTGATGATCTCTATTTGATGGTTGGATGCGTTTAGACTCACTCATTCAAAATCAGTTACGACATATAAGTCCGTGTAACAGAACAAGTCTGAAAAGCATGTTAGCATCAAAATCACAGAATAAATTGATAGATTTTGGATAAGAAATCTAATTTAAAGCCATCGCTGAGAGATAATAAAGCTTGATTTTGAAAGAAAAAATTGATTGAAAGAAGAAAAGAAGAAACATTTTTGAAGTATTGACTTTTTGAAGAATTGTTAGAATTGTCAATGATTCGATCAGATGTTACATCTGAAAAGATCTCTTTTAGATTAGCTTTATTGAAAAGATGAGTATGTTTTGTTTTAAGATAGCTACCGTAAATACTGTAATAGTACCCCACCCCCCTCTCGTACAGTCGCAAAAGTTTTTTAGTATTTCATTTTTTTCAAAGCGCCCGTACTTTCAAAAAATGCGTCTTTGGTATCAAAAAATAGCTGAAATTCAGGGCTATTCGTTCCAAGAAATTCGTTTCAAATTCGTTCAAAGCTAGACTACGCAACACTCCGCACCGTCATTATGGGGGTGCGGTACTATTACAGTATTTACGGTAGCTTAGTCTGTTTCGGTTTCACGAATCTGATCCTTACTAATTGTAAGACTTTGTCGCTAGCTAGCAATTCTATGTCTAGCTAACAATTCTGTCTAGCTAACAATTCTGTCTAGCTAACAATTCTATGTCTAGCTATTGACTTTTTGAAGGATTGTCAATGATTCGATCGATCAGAATACATCTGAAAAGATCTCTTTTAGATTAGCTTTATTGAAAAGATGAGTATGTTTTGTTTTAAGATAGCTAACTGTTGATTTGAGTAGTTCAATCTAGTTAAAAAATGTTTTGAGTAAACCAACTGAATCTATCCATTCTTTGCCGCCACAGCAGATACTTGTTGAGGCCAAAATGAGGGGAGTTTTGCATAAGGATTGGGCAATTTCAGATTCGTCAGATAGACACCACCTGCGTGTTTGGCAATGGCCGTGTTCACGTCACCAGATACCTAAAATAAAAATAACGAACAGAACTTTTCAGCTGAACTCAGTTAAAGCTTGAAAGTGTTGAAACAAGAAGTTTTTGTTTAGTTGTCTAAATTCTCACCTGAGCCGCAGTGACATTGTATACAATATGAACAAAACGAGTGGTTGCATAATTGCCCATATAGGGCAAAGCCTTGTAAGCACCGTAGTTCCCCTGTTTGTCTTCGTAAACAACAAATCGATCGGCAACGGGTAGCTTGACGTAAGTCTCAGCAAGGTTGGTTCCCGGATTGTTCATCACCTAGAATATTTATTCTATAAATATGTACTATAAATTCTCTAATAGAAGCCTCCTATATGAGCATCGCGTGAGCTAAGTTTCTAGTCTAAGTCGTAGTCGTAGTTTAGTCTAAGTAGTAGTCGAAGCTTAGTCTAAGGAATAGTCGTGGCTTAGTCTAAGTAGTAGTCGTAGTTTAGTCTAAGCCGTAGTCGTAGTTTAGTCTAAGTAGTAGTCGAAGCTTAGTCTAAGGAATAGTCGTGGCTTAGTCTAAGTAGTAGTCGTAGTTTAGTCTAAGCCGTAGTCGTAGTTTAGTCTAAGTAGTAGTCGAAGCTTAGTCTAAGTAGTTGTCGTAGTCGTAGTTTAGTCGTAGTTTAAAGAAAGTTTTAAATTTAGAATGGTAAGACCCTCTGTGCACCGCAACGGAACGCAACAACCGCGACATTCAACTTCATAAGGACAATATCCGAGCGATTGACATTTTCAGACGAATGAACGTTGCCAAAAAAGTTTTATCAACCATTATTGCAAGATTCAAGCAATTGGAAGTCACTTCTGACCGTCGTAGAGAAAGCATGATCAACAAAATCATTATCAAGATAGTGCGTGATTGAGTCCGTTTGAACCCACATCACTCCGTTCGCAAAATGACCGCACAAATGAAGGTTTCAAAGAGCTCTCTATGAGTCGAAAGAAGTTCTTAAAGAATCACTTAATAGTCACTTAATCCATGGCCTTCATCTCAATCCGATGAATTACTCTTGGTGGAGTGTTCATGATGATGTTCATGATGAATTTTTCCTATTTTTTCAATCATTTTTTCTAAACCCTGGTTAAATTTAAAAATATGTGTTATATCTCAAAAAATCACCCATCCTTTCTACTTTAATTTAATACCAAAACGAATAAAAACAAACGTACTGGTGTCGAGTTATAAGGGTTTATTTGAGAGTAAACTTAGACTACGCGATGCTCCTACAGGGGGTCGTTTTATTAGAGTTTTTATTATAAGAATATTTCTACTTTCACACAATCAACACAATAATTCTGCTAGTACAGTGAAAAATTGTAAGTAAATTTGACAAAAACTATAATCCCGCCAACCTGATAACTAGCCGATTTCGCTTTGACGAACTTGTACAATGTCTGGTAATATGTGACAAGTGCCGGGGTGTCATCGTCGCTCATCTCATCAAAGAAGATCCCATCAATTGTGTAGAAAGAGAAATATTTGTTGATTTGTGCTTGAACGGTGGCCATCGCATTCTTCCCATACCCTGTGGCCACATAGCCGATCACTTTAGCCCCATTGGCTCGAAGTTTTGCGATGGCTGTCTTGTAGTAGCCGAAGGCTGATGAACCTGGCCCATCATCGGGATTCATGATCACAGTCAGGGGAACTGTTTTGGCACTGTTCGTCATCGTGTTCCAATCGGTCAACCCGCTATCCACTGGATCGAAATAGGCCGGCACGACGATGTCCGTTGATGTGACCTAAAGAACTCATAGATTTGAGTAAACAACTTTCAACTCAAATTCCTTGGTGTTGAGCTGTCCAATTGAAATAGTTTTTATACCAATCGATAGAGAAATACTTGGCGCATCTAATGAGATCAAGAAGATTGAAATTGGACAGCTCAACACCAAGATATTTAAGCTCAAAGTTATGGCAATGGGAAAGGAGCGGGGCGCGTATAAACGGTCCGTCGCCGCGCCACCTTTTGCCATTGGCAGTTTATGTTAATGGGGGAAACGCTTAATGTTTATTTTAGAGAATTTTGTTAATCTATAAACTTAATGAGCGCAATGAATTACAATAAATCCTCTAGTTTACCCACCGTGGCGATCAAAATACCCAACAATATAGCCATTGTATTTTGACTCATTTTGAGCGGACGATGCAGTGAATGGCAGTGAGTTGCGTATCAAAATATCCTTTATATAGTGTTCAATTGGGGATGGGGTATTTCAAAGATAATAACAAAAAAAAAATGCCCACGCAAATAGGCAGACAGATCACACGATGTGGTCACTGTACAAATAGAGCCTCTTTTCAGCTTATTCATTCTCAACATCATTTTAGCAGCATTTCCCCCCGTCCATTGAATACTTTGAACTCGCGTCAGTTCAAAGTATTCAATGGACAAAACCAAAATAATAGAATGGAGTTTGATGTGAGTGAAAAAAAAAGATTAGTCTGTGTATGAGGAAGAAAATATTTTCGAGAGGATCATTGACGATTAGCTCGTGTCGATTTTGTGAAATGAAACAATGCAATTCAACAATGCAACAATGCAATGCAATTAAGCGTGAAATCTTTGGTCCTTCTGATTCTTACGTTCATCAATTTACATAGTAAAATTTGCATACGAAAAGACAAATGCTTTGAAAAGATAAAAAAGAACATTTCTTGTTTTTACTTTTTAGTTTAGTTTTTAGTCTTCTACTTGAGCTTTTAAATGCAAAACGAGCGGCTTTTTATGTTAATTGTACGCAATACGCAAATGTGAGCGTCGTATGCTGCCTACTGCTGCTGCTACTACTACTACTGCTAATGTAGCTGCTAATGTAGCTGTTAATATAGCTGCTAATGTAGGCAGTATGCAAATGAATAGTCAAAGATCATTGGTGGATGTAAGAGTCACCGAATCTTTCTCTAATTTTTTGGATAGACTTTTTAGTCATACAGGTGACAGGTGAACTGTATGGATAAAATACTTGTCATTTGCATACCTGTCTAATGATAGGCAGTATGCAAATGGCTAGTAAGAGTCACCGAATCTTCTTCTATTTTTTGGGTACACTTTTTAGCCATACAGGTAACCTGATAGTTACTTTTTAAATAAACGAATTACAATAAGTTAAGCTTTTAACCATGTTTCACACGAAATTCGAAGTATTTTTCACACAATTTTTTTTTCAAGTTGACTAAAATACTCAACATTTTTTGACAAGAATTTATTTTTTGCTTTTCATTTAAGCTCAAAGAGTTCTATGAATCACTACCTATTGTTGTGGGTTTTTTTAAAAGTTTCGATTGACATTTATTAGAAGGGTTTTCTAAAATGAATTCCAAATTTGTGATTCTGATTTTTGTGACACTTTTATCCTATGGATCTGCTAAATGCAATGATTGTCAGAACGCTAATCTGACATTTCAACAGACTGTTGGTCCCTGGGAGCCTTTCACTAAAGATCAAACAACTGTGTAAGTTGTACAAATCAACTGTGTACTCGAAATCTAAATCTAAAGCTCAATAAATTAGTAGATAAAACTTTTCAGTGTAATCAATTGCTCTATGCGAACCCTTCAATGCAATTCTTATTCTGTGGCACTTATCGATGTTTGTTTTTGGATTAATTATCATTGTATTTAGGAGTTCCTGATGTATTTGAATAAATTCAAATCCATAGTTTTTAGATAAACGACGGCATTAAAGGAAAATATGGACTTTCAACGACTTCGATGAATCTTCTCTGTAAAAATGGGCAATGGACTTACGAAGGGAATGTTGTTACAACGATCGGTTGCAAGAATTGTGTTCTTGGCTTTTGTTGAGTGGGAAAGTCAATAAAGTAATACTTTTACTTTTGCATATCGAAATAACACAAAAAATAACTTATCTTTGCACTGAACAAATCAAAAATCGAAAGTGCTTTGTGAGGTCCATCCCAAAACAGCGCCCATATAAAAACGCCTAAAACAGTACAGAAACAGTGGGTTGCTGGCCGGTGACAAGCGATCCAACGAAGCTTTGATTGGCGGACCATGGTTTCAGGGTGTTTCTAAAAATGATCAAGCGTCGACATCGTATTGCTAACTGCTTACGCTTGGCTTTCCATTTCTTCCCCATTTTCGTCAAAAAGTCGAACCATCGCCAAAATGCATCCAAGTGAGACTAAAAAAGAAAACCCCATAATAAAACAAATGATCCAACTCTTGTTCGTGTTCTCCACAATTTTCACGCCAAACTGAATGATGTCGCCGGTGTTGCTCTGTTGCGGCACTGAATCCTCCCCGGTTTGCGCGAGCCTCTCATTGTTCACAAATGTGCCTAAAGTTAAGTTAGTCAGCAAGAAAACATTAAGCTCACTCTTCGACTAATCTCTCCAAACAAATCCTAAACAGAAACACCTTACCATTGCTGCTTTTCGTGTCCTTGATCATGAAAGCGCCGCCAGAGAACCACACGATCGCATGATTCCTCGACAACACTTTGGAGTCGAAAATGGCGTCCTTCGTCATCGGTTTGAGTCGAAACACCGAGCGTCACGGCGTCAGAGTCAGAGGCGAGCGTCAGTCATTTTCAAAACACGGCTCATTTCGTCCTTCAATTGTTCCACTTTTGCCTAAATTATCGGTTTTGAATGTTGATAACATTGTGAAAAACAAACATCATTGCCGATCGTGACTTTTTCGCGACGAGATTCACTCTCCTGGAAGTCGATGGTAATTTCCATAGCTTCTCTAAAATGCAATCTATAAATTGACGAATCTTGCAAAACATGGCTCAGAAAAAGAATATAATATCAAGCCAAGTAATAGATTGGATTTTAACCAATTCCCCAGAATTCGACCATTCTTAAACCTTTATTACTTCCAATAACAAACAAAAGAACGAACAAACAAAGCAATTGTAAATAAGTCAATAACACTAAGTTCATAATTGAAAACACATGAAAGACCTTCTCCTTGAAAATATTAGGGTGTCCGGAATGAAAATACCCTCAACTTCGATTGCAATTTTTTCGGTGTAGCGAACAGCTTCGCGTCTGATTTTTGTTTTGTTTTAAAGTTATATATCTTTTCTCACTCTATGTTTTTATAAAAATTTACTGCCTTACAATTTTGACTTTTTTCGAATGGAAGATCAGAAGTACCGAATTCGGGTGTGCTTGCTCTACGACTTTAAACAAGGAAAAAGTGTCCGGGAGAGCCATAGTTCAATCTTGAAATTTTTTGGAGAAGCTGCTTATTTTGAGGAAGCTTGTAAAAAATGGTTTCAACGATTTAGAGAGGGAGACGAAACTCTACAGGATCGAGGACGTGGTCACTCCCTCCACGATAACGATCTTCGAGAAGTCATAGAAGATGAACCAACCTTGTCGACTCGGGAACTTGCAAAAATGTTTGCTGTAGGCCACACAACAATTGCGGACCATTTACACCGTTTGGGTAAAGCGAATCTCGTCGGAGAATGGATATCCCATCAACTTAGTGACGCTAATAAAGCTACTCGAGCGACTATGGCCGGTATTCTTCTTCGTCAATCAAAAAATCGAGGTTTTTGGGACACTATTGTGACGGCCGATGAAAAATGGATTTACTACGATAACCCATCGCGAAAACAGAAGTGGTTAAGTCCAGGAGAACAGTCAAAAAAAACGACGCCACAACGCACATAGGTTACAAAAATAATCGTCTTTAAATCAAAAATCCGAACACTACAAATTTTAAGTTAGGCCCAAAAATGAACGGAAAAAATAAAATGATCCGAAAAGCATCATCCAAAATTTCAGAATTAAAGGCGGCGACTCTGATGTCTACTCAGATGTCTTTCGACATGGACTTTACCTTCATGAGCCGGTATACCGACGGCTTCGAGTTGAATTTTCGAGGACGCAGTTATCGCTTTCACGATCCTGATGCAAATCGAAAGGAATTCGTTGTCACAGGGTTAAACCGACTACCACCACTGCCAAGCAAGAAAATGTATCGTATCATCGTGAAAAATCTGACATTCCAGGTAATTATATTAATTATTTAATAATGTATTAAACAATTAATAGAAGGCGAAATATTGAATCATTTTATTGAGATAAAGCAATATTAAACTTTGATTTGAGATGCAATTGATTTCGGGTGTTACTTTAATCGGTTTACTCTTTAGGCTCAGAAGGCAAACGGAAACTTTTACGATGTCGATGAATGCGATTTATATCTGGAGTTTCAGAACGCATACCTTGGATTAGACTTTTTGACCTATCTCGAGGATCGATTGTATAGGCAAATTTAAATAGTATATTAGGTTGTCCGAAATGAAAATACGATCTTAATGAAAAACAAATCTATCTCCACAAAAAGAAAAAAAAGGCGCGGTAATCCAAAAGATATTCTCCGTTGTTGGCAATAGTCTTTCTCCATTTTTCTTTCAAATCTCGGATCCCTTTGCTGAAGAAATCCTGAAGCTGCGAGTCAAAGTATTGGCTTACCCAAATTCGGACTTCGTCGTGATCCTTCAGGTGTTTATCGGTCAGGAAGTGCTGCATAGATCGAAATAAGCGGTAGTCTGAGGGTGCCAGATCTGGACTATACGGCGGCTGCGGGAGACATTCCCAATTCAATTCCTCGAGTTTTTCTTGCGCCTTCTTTGCTGTGTGTGAGCGCGCGTATTCTTGCAGATATCTCACAGTCGATGCGTTTACACCTTGATTCTTGAGAGCCTGGTCTAAAAGTTCCAGCTGTTGCACATATACATCTGAGGTAACTATTGGACGAGAATGTAGAACCTCAAAGTGTATCAGACCACGGGAATTCCACCAAACAGATAACATGGCCTTTCTTCCATCCGGATCACGTTGCACATCGATTACACCCCTGTGTAAATTTTTTTTTTTCTTTAAATCAAAAATCCGAACACTACAAATTTTAAGTTAGGCCCAAAAATGAACGGAAAAAATAAAATGATCCGAAAAGCATCATCCAAAATTTCAGAATTAAAGGCGGCGACTTTGATGTTAGTGAAATTTCATATTTCATCGAACCATAAAGTGTTATATGTCATTCAATAGCTCTTTTCACGCTCTTTCAAAATGCTGAATTGAGTTTTTGTGGAATTCTATTTTTCCATGAAATTTTTTCCATATTCGGCGCCGAAAAGTCAAAATAATTTTTTTTCACGAAAATCTAGCTGATAAACTAGGCTCAAAAAGCAAATTTCTGAATTCTACGCAAAAAGTTGGTCGGGAATTGTTTTTTAATTTTGTTTTTTGGTCAATGGAAACGCGAGCTCCGAAACCTAGGTTTTTTAGAAGTGCGCGGTTATATGGCCCGCGCGCACCTTTGATGTTGGTAAAATTTTTCTTTTGTGTCAAATCATCAAGTGTTATATATCATTCGAAAGCATTTTTATGTGTTTAAACATGGCGGAAAGAATTTCCCGAAAAATTTGACTTTTTATTAGTTTTGTCCGATTTTATAATCTGGAATGCAGTTTTTTTCTGGTTCTGCGGTACTTGCAAATCTGGTATAGTCTAGAAAAAATTTATTCTATTTATAAGCATGAATTAGACAAAAAAAAGAATCACAATTGAACATTAAGCAAAAAGGAGGAAATTAAGATGTCATATTTCCATCATCATTGAGGAGAACAACATAACCGAGCCACTTGAGCGAGTTCATTAGTCGCTCTTCTGGTGGTCCTGTCTTGTTTCGAGCAAATTCAGATTCTAGCCTGCTGTGAACTGCCTCAATGCCCTCTTCGGATGCATTTCCGATGAATTTATGCTCATGGACAAATGGGCCAAGATGTAAGAGTAGAGCATGGACCAGTACACTTTGTCCAAAACCACCAACTTTTTCTAGTTCATCGCAAAGAATCGCTGTTTGGCAGCAGTTTCTGGCTTTTGAATGTTTGCCTTTGCAAGCCAAATCTTTTATTTCTTTATCCGAAAGAACACTTTTAGTGGTTGAAACCATTTGAGACCATTTGTTAAACTCACGTAATGCAGAAATGACTACTTGATAGGAACGGGAGGAAGAAACGACTGCTAAATCCGAAATCACTGAGGATCGACAGAGATTCTTTATATCGTTTCCGTTGAAACGAGCATAGATAATCCCATCACTCTTCCGATTCACATTCAACTTCCATTTTCGACAAACATCTTGGAAAGTCTGAGAGGACCCTTCGAGTTTCATCAATTGTTCAAAAAGTTGGTTTCCAATCTTGATTTTTGCATGAAGTATTGGGGGAATTACCAAACTTCGAGAAACATTTAATAGATTTTCTTTTTTTGCCTGCAGACCTTTTACTTTTGAAATCATCGCTTCCACCGAAGGGTCACTCCGATCAGCATATTGTTGAAAATCAATTGAATCCTTATCAGCGGATGGTTTTTTGTCAAACCTCTTGTTGCACCATAAACATCCAAACATCATCGCACAGGAAAGACCAAAATTGGTGTTCAAGAAAGATAGATCTCCACCGAGAAAAACCATATATCCGGCTTGCACCAAAGTCTCAAAGTCTTTGCAAATTCCCTTTTCCTTCAGCGAGTCGTAAGAATCTGAACCTTCCCAAGCTTGTAATGGAAGACAATTTCGAGACGAGCACGGTTTTTCGCAGCTCAGGAATGAAATAGTTGAAATAACTCGACCGTGTCCTTTATCGAGGGAAAAAATCAGCCGTTTTCCTCGCTCATCGAGCAGATCCAATCTTCTTCGCCGCTCTTCAACAGCTTTCAACACAGCTTCCAATCTTACTCCTTCATTGAGAACTATTTCATATCTGACAAACTGGTCCAGAGTCTTCTTGGCCTTTTCGATAGTTCGTTGTGAGCCAATGGTTACTCCTTGGTTTGATTGAAGAAAATGGTTTACAGATAATAGTCCTTTATTTGATAGATTGGCACTTTTTTTCATACCGAGTAGAGCTTCTGGAGTTGGAGGAGTCGGTGATTTGGTTTGAATATGTGAGGTTGAAGCAACAGAATCATCATCGTTTTGCTTTGCTTTTGCCACATAGACGGCGTTTTGACGATTTTGCTCGGCTCTTTTCTTTTCATTATCTTTCAGAATCCTTGCCTCCAGTGCTCCTTTCAAATGTGCTTTCGTGTCGAATTCTTTTTCTTTTTGTTGATTGTCTGCGGATCGTGATGAGCTTTCTTCTTTTGATTGCACAGGATTTGCAGGCACTTTCCCACTTCGTAATCCGTGCATGTTGTTTTGATTCGTTTGGCGTCCATGTTCCAAGTTGCCACTTCTAGACTTTTTGGCTTCTGATGTTCGTCCCATCTGCAAATTATAACTTTTGTTTTGAAAGTGTAGGAAATACGAATGTATGTAATAAGAAAAATAATAATAATAAGCTAATAATCAAAAAATAAATAATCGGGAAGCAAACTTGTCTGTAACTAAATGATTTTCTCCTGCGATTGACATTTATAACTTTATCATCTGTCATGCCTTTGGCATAGTAATTTATCGAGTAATTGTCAAGGCTGTATTTGGCTGTGCACCTGGGTTGCCTACCCGAAATTGACAAATACTCTCAATTTCAACTTTCCTGGAATTGTAACTCTTTCTTCAAAAAAAATTGCGTTTTTCACTTTTTTTAGAATAAATTTTTTCTAGACTATACCAGATCTGCAAGTACCGCAGAACCAGAAAAAAACTGCATTCCAGATTATAAAATCGGACAAAACTAATAAAAAGTCAAATTTTTCGGGAAATTCTTTCCGCCATGTTTAAACACATAAAAATGCTTTCGAATGATATATAACACTTGATGATTTGACACAAAAGAAAAATTTTACCAACATCAAAGGTGCGCGCGGGCCATATAACCGCGCACTTCTAAAAACCTAGGTTTCGGAGCTCGCGTTTCCATTGACCAAAAAACAAAATTAAAAAACAATTCCCGACCAACTTTTTGCGTAGAATTCAGAAATTTGCTTTTTGAGCCTAGTTTATCAGCTAGATTTTCGTGAAAAAAATTATTTTGACTTTTCGGCGCCGAATATGGAAAAAATTTCATGGAAAAATAGAATTCCACAAAAACTCAATTCAGCATTTTGAAAGAGCGTGAAAAGAGCTATTGAATGACATATAACACTTTATGGTTCGATGAAATATGAAATTTCACTAACATCAAAGTCGCCGCCTTTAATTCTGAAATTTTGGATGATGCTTTTCGGATCATTTTATTTTTCCGTTCATTTTTGGGCCTAACTTAAAATTTGTAGTGTTCGGATTTTTGATTTAAAGAAAAAAAAAATTTACACAGGGGTGTAATCGATGTGCAACGTGATCCGGATGGAAGAAAGGCCATGTTATCTGTTTGGTGGAATTCCCGTGGTCTGATACACTTTGAGGTTCTACATTCTCGTCCAATAGTTACCTCAGATGTATATGTGCAACAGCTGGAACTTTTAGACCAGGCTCTCAAGAATCAAGGTGTAAACGCATCGACTGTGAGATATCTGCAAGAATACGCGCGCTCACACACAGCAAAGAAGGCGCAAGAAAAACTCGAGGAATTGAATTGGGAATGTCTCCCGCAGCCGCCGTATAGTCCAGATCTGGCACCCTCAGACTACCGCTTATTTCGATCTATGCAGCACTTCCTGACCGATAAACACCTGAAGGATCACGACGAAGTCCGAATTTGGGTAAGCCAATACTTTGACTCGCAGCTTCAGGATTTCTTCAGCAAAGGGATCCGAGATTTGAAAGAAAAATGGAGAAAGACTATTGCCAACAACGGAGAATATCTTTTGGATTACCGCGCCTTTTTTTTCTTTTTGTGGAGATAGATTTGTTTTTCATTAAGATCGTATTTTCATTTCGGACAACCTAATATACTATTTAAATTTGCCTATACAATCGATCCTCGAGATAGGTCAAAAAGTCTAATCCAAGGTATGCGTTCTGAAACTCCAGATATAAATCGCATTCATCGACATCGTAAAAGTTTCCGTTTGCCTTCTGAGCCTAAAGAGTAAACCGATTAAAGTAACACCCGAAATCAATTGCATCTCAAATCAAAGTTTAATATTGCTTTATCTCAATAAAATGATTCAATATTTCGCCTTCTATTAATTGTTTAATACATTATTAAATAATTAATATAATTACCTGGAATGTCAGATTTTTCACGATGATACGATACATTTTCTTGCTTGGCAGTGGTGGTAGTCGGTTTAACCCTGTGACAACGAATTCCTTTCGATTTGCATCAGGATCGTGAAAGCGATAACTGCGTCCTCGAAAATTCAACTCGAAGCCGTCGGTATACCGGCTCATGAAGGTAAAGTCCATGTCGAAAGACATCTGAGTAGACATCACGTTGCAACTGTAAAAAAAACTATTAACATAATAATCAAAATATCAATATGAATAGAAATAGAAGCCAATCGATAAATATTCACGATTCGTGGGTAAGGGAAGCGCGACTAATCGGCATTCAGAATAAAAAATAAATCACTAGTCGCCATTATAGATATAGGATTGTTTCATAGAGAGATAGCATTACAATTTTGGAGCTGTATTTTATGTTGGCCTCGCGCTTTATGTTTTATGTTCGTTCGGTGTTGCTCAATCGGAGCTCGGCTTCAATTCGAGTTCGCTGTTCTCGCGGCCTTATTGATTTCCTAGCGGATGAGCGGATGAGATCCTAGAAAAAAGATATAAGATATTGACAAGTCCAAACCCTGGCCACATCTGGTTTCTCAGAGCAGAAACGAGCCGCATTGTAGATCATCGGTGATTTCTAAACCAAAATAAACTTTTAAATTTGATTCAATCTATTGTAGCTCGCAAATGAATACGAAAACAATACCTACCTCATAGATGAGAATCATCTTTTGCAGAATCCACTAAAGAGATCGCACGAGAATCACCAAAGCCGTCAGCAATATCAGTTTGACAAACGCAATCGAATCTAAAAAGGAAAAAAAATTATCGGAATTTTGCAAACAAATACTTACCGAACTTCTGGTAATTGCATTGACTCGTCTGGGAGGTTGTTCTGACCGTCTGACCGTGTTGATTGTAGTTGTTGTATTGACTTTCTTGCTTGTATTGATTCGCTTGCAGAGGACGAGCGTTGAGTAGACGGCGGGTCCCTGGATCTCGTTTTCTTTGCCACCAGCTCCGTACGAACACCTCTCGTTCTTGATGTCGACCTAAATAAAGAACCATAGTTCCACAAATCACGTCGTCAGTACACAATCACAAACCTCTCCAAGGATTTGCTTTCCATTCACAGTAATCACTCCAGGCGAGATCTTTCCTTTCTCATGACTGACAAATGCGGGTGACCAATCCTTCGTATCGGGTGATGCCGCTTCTGGGAATGGAATCCAGCCGTAGTCGAATCCACGCACAGCATCCGAGAGCTCGTAGAGAACCTGCTCAAGAAATTCAATCACCAAAAAGTACTGTTCCATACCTGAAGTGATCCGACATCCTCCTTGTGTTCGTTGCCTCCATGTGCGAAGTTGCAATCTTTCCTCCCTCGTGCCAAACGGGTCCCGTCACCGGCTCTCCACGTTGATACCATAGTGCCACGTGTTGTTCCGAGCTCTCACCGGGTAACGAGTCCAACGACTTGCCGAGTGCCTGAACAGAAACAATATTTAGATAAATCTTTTGATAAGATAAAGCTTATTCAAAATGTTCACCTTGACAAGTTTCTTGTTTGGCCACGGGTCGCCCATACGGAAATCGGCCCATTCGTTGAGCATGACACGAATGACTGGGCGTGGTGGTCCCTTGGAGCAGTTGGCGCATTCACAGTTGGGTGGTCCTCCCTTGAGCTCGCGTGGGATGACAAACATCGGCAAGGGATCACCGCCTTGACGTTGAATCACCTTTAAACATAAGGTTCGCAAGGAAACCGATACTTTGGTGGTTGGGAAGGGGCACTTTTATCCTGCCTTAGTTGAATCTAGTGTTTTGAGTGGTTGTATTGATACCTTTTATCTACCTATTCTAGGGTAATCAAATATGCGTATACTTTTAGAGCATTTATAACATATTTCAAGTTTCATATCGCCGATTTTATTCGATTTTCAAGTGTAAGCAGCTTTGAGGTAGGATTTGGTGGTTAAAGTACATGGGATCAGACTAGAATTACCAAAAACTTGCCAAAATCTAATGTCTTGAGTGATTGTATTGATACCTAAGTATCACCAATCTATTAAGCATATTTTATTACCCTAGAATAGATAAAAAGTATCAATACAACCACTCAAAACATTAGATCCAACTAAGCCAGGATAAAAGTGCCCCTTCCCAACCACCAAAGTACCGAAAAACCTTAAAACAATTAACCTTATTGTTGATCGAGAACCAAGAAATCTCGGTTTTGTTGTCGACATATCCAAGCACGGGTCCTTCCGGGCTGTTTGGCCAAAAGATCGGGAATGAGTCGCCACAGTGCACAATCTCACAGTCGGTCACATACTTGTGGAGACGATCCGCATACTTGATCCAGTTGTACCAGTAGCCGAGTTTGTTGTGATCGCCCTTGTATTGGAGAACCTAAAAGGAAACTTATCTTCAGAACAAAGGCAACAAAAGAGTGATAGAGACTGAAAGAAATTGCGAAAGACTAGATGAATACTAACACACTTCAGCGAATCCTGCTTTACGACCAGATACCTACTCGATATGACAAAATTGTCTGAATCGATCAACGTGTGAAAGCAACTATCAATTTTAAAGTCAATGGATAAATTTGAAAAATTGTTTGATCGGTAATACATAGCCTTGACACCTGATGATCACTGACACTAAAACCTAATTCAATGTTATTCTGAAATATGAAGTCAAACTTTAACAAATGAGCCATTCCAAATAGCTAGAATTTCAAATCTCGAACTTTGATCAAACAAGAATTAAACAAAAACATTTATTTTAACTTGAATAAAGCATAACCAAACAGAACATATGAAAAACAATCATCATCGCT
Organism: Mesorhabditis belari; assembly: GCA_958450365.1. NCBI lineage: Eukaryota > Metazoa > Nematoda > Chromadorea > Rhabditida > Rhabditidae > Mesorhabditis > Mesorhabditis belari. The sequence goes on from CAUEEP010000191.1 coordinate 48,578, forward strand.
TGACGTTGATGAGATGATAATTGGAAACGGGCAACTAAAAATGAAAAAAGTTGGTTGATTGTCGTGATGGAAGCTGCAATTTAGATTATCTAATCTCAAAATTTCAATAACTCTGAATACAAATCTTATTTAAAGCAACCTAAACGATTTATTTACCTTTCTATATTCTATACTTTTGTATTAGTAATCATAAAGGGTTGTAAGAAAGAATATGATAATAATGAAAGTCAATTATACAATGATAACTAGCTGTAACAATCAAAACAACTAACCTTAATCATAGAAGACATAACCTTCGCGTACAAGGGCGTCCGCCAAATGACTTGGAAGTTGAGGGTTTGCACATTCAACGTACAAATCCACTTCACATGCATTCCGATATCGCCGGGCCCGTGGAGGCTTTCCCTTAAAATTAGAGAAATTAAAACTAATTTCAGTTAGATTAAGGATCTATTGAAATATGATCATAATAACCTGAAGGATTATGCCTGGAATCAGGAGCGCCCAGGCTTTTTTTTTTCCTGTTCTTGTGTAACGACGCGGAGTATTAGCAGCTGGGTGAGCGAATCGCAAAATCTTGCCCGCAACAGTGATCTCAATATATCCTCGAGTCACATTCTTGTCAGTGAAATCCTCAAGAATGCTGTACCTTGGATTCATCGTGCGGCTGAAAATGAGTTTTATTGTACATAGTCAATAAGAAAAGCAACTAAAAGAATTCCGATAAAATGAAGTAAAATAAGTTAAGTTGATATGGATAAATTCATGGAAGCCTTTATTCAATGTAACCCAAATATAACCAACATTTGTTCATCCGAATTCTCATGGTCCTGAACATTGGAATCGTTTTCATCCTCGACATCCTCATCAACTTCTGAGTCGTCAGGAGGTAGAACTAACTAAAATGAATCAATTAATGAGTTATTATAGTTGATTCTTGTAAACTAATAGTTAAGTCAAAGATTCTGAAAATCTAGAGAATTGAATAATTGACACAATAATCAACCTTCGTAAGGATATAATCGCGAACAAAAATCACCTGTTGGTAGTGTGCAAGATTTCCGACTTTGGTTATAAAATCACCAAACTTCATGACGTCGGTAAATTCAACGCATAGAGCCACAGAAGGAAGTCCAAACCAAGAGTCATCATCTTTAGCCTAAAGGTAAATAGATCAATAACATATACCCAATCTCTCCTTATCACAAAGTATTCGGTTTCATAGTTTTGATTTTATAAAAATTTAATCGAGCCCGAAATGAAAATGACCAACCTGTAACAACATTTCAGCCAATGTAATCTGGATCTTTCCAATTGTCTTCATCGAAAATTTGCGATGGTCCCGATTATCCGGGTAACCAAAACGAAAAAGCTTGGTTTTATAACCCAGCTCCACATAATTTGGCGTCACTTCAAGTGAATCGAAGTCTTCGAAGAAACAGAGTTGAGTTTCCATGTCGCGCTAAGTAAAATGAATATTAGAATAAGAAATCAAGATACTGAAAAAGAATCCACGAAAAGTCTAAACAAAAACATAATAAAAGTAGATGATTAAAGTGGACTGAAAATTAAAGGAAAGTTGACGCAAATGACAAATGCTTAATAAAAAGGAAGTTTTATCCCCACCACCATCTATTTTTTTCTAGTTTGTACCTGCTGTGACTTTTAGAAGGGAACAGATGAATCGATGTCCATTGATCGTTGAGAGAACAACAAGAGAAAGGCTTGTATTAGACAGATTTTTCGTGAAACTTTTTCGCTTTAGAAAATGACTAATACGAATCTGGTGCTTCCTCGGATGATCCACTCGGGAATGGTCAACGATCTAAGCGGGTTTTCAATGCGGAGAAAATGAGGAAGAGCCAGAACGACAGCGAATCAATCGACTGTCCAAACGCTTCAATCGACCGTCGCCACGCCTTTTGTACTTCCACCCGTATTGACGACTGATCTGCAGGGGCAAAAGCGATCGAGAAATGGACTTACACAAAAAGTTCTTCGATTGCTTTGTCTATTCGCATTTTAAATTCATCCATTGCCTACTTGTCTCTAATTCATTTTATATCATGTGATAAGAGTTTTTCAAAAAGATCTACTCAACATATCCCTTTCGTTTCTTTGCTTTTTCTGTGTTTCTTTGGAATGAGCTTTTGTGGGAAATAAATGATCTGCATTGGGAACGAGAAAGAGTGAAAGAAGGAAGATTTCAACTAGGTACTCGGTGTTAAAAACACAAAATCTGTATTAAAGATACGATATAAGTGCTTGACAGATTTTCGGATGGACTTGGAATCCAAGTCCATCCGTAAGTCTAAGTCTTGGCTGAGATAAAGCTGTTTGATGCAAAGCTCTGTATACAGGGTGTTTCACAATTACTGATACCCCGACCCCTCATCATAAAAGCATTTAAATTGTCCAGCGCGAGCGATTTATTGACTGTTTTTTTTAAGTTTTTCTTGTTTTAAACTTGTTTACATTTAATAATATTTTAAAAATTGTTCTTTTTTAGAAATGGCCAAGCCCTCTCAGCTTTCGCGACTTGATCATTTCTCGTTTTGCGAACATGCAAACGTTTTAAGTCTCTTGGAACAAATCAGGGTCGAAAGGGAGGTGGAAGACGTGTAACTTCGGCTGTTAAGACTGTTATCAAGAACGTTCGCGAGAGAATAAGGCGCAATCCGGAGAGATCTGTTCGTCAAATGGCTCGTGAAATGAAAGTTCCTGTGACTTCGATGCATCGAATCCTTTGAAAACGCTTAGGAATGAAAGCTTTCAAGAAAAACAAGTGCCACGGAATTACCGATGCTGCCGAAGGAATAGTCGTAGTTTACGATTCTACGACTATTACCGAAGGAATAGTCGTAGTCCTAGTTTAGTCGTAGTTTAAAGAAAGTTTTAAATTTAGAATGGTAAGACCCTCTGTGCACCGCAACGGAACGCAACAACCGCGACATTCAACTTCATAAGGACAATATCCGAGCGATTGACATTTCTAGAACTAAATGAACGTTTCCAAAAAAGTTTTATCAACCATTATTGCAAGATTCAAGGAATTGGGAGTCACTTCTGACCGTCGTAGAGGAAGCATGATCAACAAAATGATCGATGATTAACAAAATCATTATCAAGATAGTGCGTGATTGAGTCCGTTTGAACCCACATCACTCCGTTCGCAAAATGGTCGCACAAATGAAGGCATCAAAGAGCTCTATGTGTCGACAGAAGTTCTTAAAGAATCACTTAATAGTCACGTAATCACTGAATCTTCATCTCAATCCGATGAATTACTCTTTGTGGAGTGTTCATGATGAAAAACCGACTTTTTTTCCTATTTTTTCAATCATTTTTTCTAAGCGCTGATTAAAGTCAAAAATATGTGTTATGTCTTAAAAAATTCCCCATCCTCTCTAATTTAATTTAAAAACTTTAATCTACTGCTCGATCGATATCTAGTACCATAAAAAAATTGTTTCAATTACTTATATTTTGATTTAAGTCTGCCATGTTATCGTCAAGTTCTTATTTTAAAATTTAAGCCGTTTATTTATCACAAATCTTTTTGTGCTTACGCGAGGGAAATATTTTCTCTATGTTTGGCTGGGGAAAGAGCTCGAATGTTCCATAGAGAACTGTAAAAAAAAGGCAAAAAGGCGTAAAAGGTATGAAAGAAAAAACCAGGGGAAAAAGACGAGAAACGAAAAAGCCTCTTTTCACGCTTATTATCTCCAAAAAGCAGAGAAAATTGAGTCATTGAGCCTTTCGTTAGGCTAGGATATTCTCGGCGCAAATATATACTTCATTTTATCAAATTTAATGATTTTTTATTTGGATTTACCTTCTTTTGTTTTATTTACTTAAAGTTTAGTTATAAAAATGACTGAACTACTCGTTAGCTGTTTAAAGCCGTTAGCTTTAAAGCCAAGCAAAGTCAAGGTTTGTTTAGAATCGCTTCATTTGTAAAATAAAGTTTTTAGAATAAAAAACGATCAAAAGGAAAAAAGCGTCAATTAGGATATGAATTTGAAGATGAATTTGAAGAAAAAGAGGTTATTTTGAGAATTCGAAACTGATTATTTCACCGAAAAGCACTCATTAAGCTCAAATTTTTAGAATAAAACTCAAACGAATGTTTCGAATGAAGCCATGGCTTTGTCCAAGTCTATCAGAACACAGGTAATAAATAAAATGTTATTAATTCAATTAAAGAAATTTAGAAAAACCCAAATCTTTCAAATACTCAAAGAAAGAAGAGAACTCCTAATGAGAAAAAGGTTTTTGATAGGCTAAAACACCAAACAATTCAGCGACTTTTAGATAAAATCTGCTGTATCTGTTGATCAAAACGTAGATGTTCAATCGAAAGCAAATATTGATGAAAACAAAAAGATATCAAATGCAAATCCTTTACCAAAATCCCTCCAAAAAAATCGTTACGTAAACAAAGCCATCGAAAAGGTGTCAGCTGGGATAAAGTTGTTATCAGCGTCTCTCGAGAGTCTCACCGATGGATTGTTGTCAAAAGTTAAAAGAAGAAATCCGATCAAGTTTGTTTCATTTTAAATACTTCGAGTGTAAATAGATAAACGGGACTATACTATGAAACTTGCGCCACGAATCTTGCGCCGCGAATGACTTGACTTGACTAAAACTTGACTGAACACTCTGAGATTTATAGAAAATTTACTATGGTATTTCAAAATATCAAGTCTGTAGGATATAATAACAAAGTATCGTAAATAGCTTGTACTCAGCCTCGACTTCAGTTCTTCAGGAACCATTTCAGAGCACTCATTCCATTGAAAATCAACGAAAAGATCGATCTCCGTCATTATCCAAAAGGAATCAAGATTTCAGGTATTTTTTTTGCTTTAACAAGTCTAATCTTGCTTTTTTAGAAGTTAAGCATCGTGGGAATCGTTTGTTGTTCAAGATTTTGGAAATTCAAGGAGAAAAACTCGAGTTTAGAATTGCGAAATGGGATGCCCCTGGAGCCAAGTTTAAAATAGTAAGGATTTTTTTTTTTAATTGTAAAAACTTTTTCAGCCCGACGGCCCAATTGATGGATATAGAAGTTTTGAAGTTCTTGTCGATTTAAATCATATGGAGACTCAGAAACTCTTCAAGATGTATTCAGAGGTTAATCTTTTTTGATGTAAATTTATTGATGTATTTATTGATGTATATGTATGATTTAGTTTTTTCATCAAGATTATTTTCCGTGGATTGAAATGGAGCTCATCAGAAACAAAGTGATCACCAGGATTTGGCTGATTTTCGATTGGGATGATACGCGGTGAGTGTTTGAATAAATTTTGAATGATTAGAAAACAAATAAACTTATGAAGCTTTTCCCTTTGATGATCATTAAGTTTTTTTTGCAGAGAATTTCTTTAATACAGTAACATTGCCAAGTGCATATCAATGTTTAAATATTCTATAGCTTTTCTTCTAACTGAGCTAACTATTACTCGTAGGAAACTTTTTGAAAGACGATATGAAATATAATGATATCTAAAGAATAATATATAGCCAAAACTCGATAATAAAACTCTCGTTAACAAACAGACTTTTCTGTATAATGATGAGTAAAATTAGTATAATTTTAGCGATACTTTCAAAGTGTCCACTCAGCTGAATATCTTCTAGTTTCGTGGAATTTCTATGGGGCAGCTACGAAAAATCTACACAGAAAAGAGGGCGGAGCTTCGTAGCTTTCATAGCTGCCGCATTTGTTTAAAAGATATTCAACTAGAGCTTAAGGGGACCTTTAAAAGTATAATTTCAGCCTTGATAACAAACATTACGGCTTTCCACACTTCTTTAAGTACCTAAATTCTAAAATCGGCTCCAAAGCACAGCTATTCAGTCCATTAGCTGAGTATCTTCTAGCAATGAACGTATAAAACGATTCGTTTTCTGTCAGTATTCACTCGTTTGGGGGTGGGACAAATGCGACCTTTTTTTTTGCGACACGTCAAATTTGGGTTAAAAGGCAAAAACTACGCAACTTAACGCTTTTCCGCAGTTTTTGCCTTTTAGCCCAAATTTGACGTGTCAGCGAGGTCCGATTTGTCGAAATTCGGAATCTACGCATACGATTCCCTTATATGGAAAAATTTTCGAAATATTTTCGAAGCTCTACGGCCTTGCCTTAAGGCCTTTTCCAGCAAAAAAAAAGGTGCGCAAATGTCCAGGTGCGCAAAAAAAAGGTCGCATTTGTCCCACCCCCCACTCATTTTGATCATTTGCACTTCTTTACTTACTTCACTTTACTTACTTCACTTCTTTACTTATTGCACTTTTTTACTTACTGTTTTTAGAGTATTTCTTAACATTATGAGGTAAAATAGCAAGAAAACCTCGATAATAAAAAGGTTTCTCGAAATCCCTTGAGTTTTATTTGTAATTTTTGTTTTTGTTATCCAGGTTTTACTGTAGTTAATTTATCGAGCTATTCAGTGCTCATTGGATTCCATATTTCACCGATCGTCGCCCGTTCTCAGGCGGGAAAAACTGGTGGCCTGGGGTTGAAGTGCAACAGTACAACGACTTTGTCATCAACAAATGTTTAACAGTATCTGGTAACATTTTAAAATCAGAATCAAACGTTATTTAATTTTAGACATTCGCTTTGATCAAACATTGCTTCATTTCACAATAATCTCTCCATCATCTTCTAATCCAACTGTGATTTTCGATGAGCGGGAACCACTGAAGAAAGGGATTCGAATGATTGTGCTTGATCATGTAGAGCTTAATCCTGAACAAGTAAGGATAAAATAACATTTTATAAATAGCAAATTAGATAAATAATAATAGATTTATTTTAGAATTCATTCGGCATCGGCAATATTGCAATCACTTTTCGGAATCGACGCGCTCTTACCTATCTTGGGGATGATAAAGTGGTAAGTTGGATTAGAAAATGATACTTTTTATTTTTAAATTTACTAACTTATTAAATTAAAGCATTATTTAGCGTGCCGATCCGACTCTTTGGCCCTTCTTCAACATCAACTTCTCGGGCTGCTTATCCATTCAAATTTTGCTCAAATTTAATTGGAATATTCTCAAGTTAGTGTTTTTATGTTTAAATTTTAAATTATAACAAAAACAAAAACAATGCGTAAGATTTAGAGCCGAATGGACTCCAGAGTTCAGTATTGTGCACAAGCCAAAGTCCCAGATCGAAAAAAGGCTTAAAGTGAGAAGGTAAGATTACTTTACTCATTACTTTTTTATTTTGTTAACAGTTGTAACAAAAAAACTATTTTTTATAAAAATAAACTTACAGGCCACTTCAAAAAATGAAGCGAAAACAACCGAACCCTAAGAAGATGGGTCTACATAATGGATGATTCGCTGAATCGAACATTGAACAAATTGAACCAGTCTCAACTATCACCATCAGAAATCACAACAACAAAACGATCGGATAAAATAAATCAAAAAAGATTTCATCTCTTTTCCTATCCAGTTTAGAAATCACTTACATCTTTATTTGACTGCAACTAAGGAAAAGATCTCTATAATAAAATGCTTAGTGCTAGTTACAGCTTTTCAAAATTCATTCTTTATTTGAATAAATTGTTATACAGACTTTTTAGAATGCAAAGAAATGTAGAAAGTGTTTTTATGCAAAGGCTTTCTACAGAGTTTCTACAATTATCGCATCGCAGTTTTTGGGCTATATCATATGAGAATAAATCTCATATGATTTATTTGACTCTTTTCTGGTTAAAAAGCTTAAAACAAATGTTTTCGACAAAAATCGTCAACCATTTGGTGTTTTATGAGCCCTGGATGAAAACTGCAATCGGTTCCATCTTCATCTATTCCATCTTCTTGAAGATGAATTTTTCTTGGAACTGGCAAATTTCATCGGTTAATCTCAAAGTTAACTGAAAGAATTATTTAAAGGTTAGCCCAAAAACTACGCAATAATTTGCAGCCACCCTGTACAATCAAAGTCTATCAAAGAATACAACTTATGCTTGAAAGATGTCGCAATTGTCATCTCATTAATTTCTGTTTTCATCAATTTGACCAAACATTTATCTGTATTTGAATACTAGTATCGATAAGGTCTTCATCAAAGCTAATCTGTACAAATATCAATCTTTTGTAGATGTTTAGGAAGGTCTATAACACGACAACTAGACTTGCTTGTCGATATTATCAATACGAATGGCAAGCTCATGTTTGATCGTTCAAATCTCGGTTTCTAGAACAGCTATCAATCTGCAAATTATTTCTTTGGAAAGTCAAGAATGTTAGCTTGTGATTGTTATCTCACAGATAGCAAATTCTCATAGGTGAGTGCCTTAAAAAGCTTATCAATACATCGATACTCAAATATCGATAAGCTAATCGTTAAGCCTCGATAGCGATAAGCACCTCATAAACCTTATCGATAAGTATCGATACGGTTTATGAGGTGTTTAATCATTAAAAGTCGCTTTGTATAAAATAGCAATCAAAGCTGACATTCTTGGCGTTCCAATGAAACGATTTGCGGATTGATAGCTGTTCTAGAAACGGAGATCTGAACGGTCAAACACGAGCATGCCGTTTGTATAGGTAATATTGATAAGCAAGTCTAGTCACATGAGTACAAAGTTAAAAGTCGTAAAATGCAAATACAAAATAAAATACTAAATGATCAAAGTGACGGTATCACCATTCTTCAATTCGTACTTTTGCAATGGACCGGACTCGAGTTGGTTGCCATTGAAGAAAATATTTTGATCGGCTGGCTCGATTTTCAAAACATTTCGTCCTTCAGTTGTTCCACTTTTGCCTAAATTATTGGTTTTGAATGTTGATAACATTGTCAAAAACAAACATCATTGCCGATCGTGACTTTTTCGCGACGAGATTCACTCTCCTGGAAGTCGATGGTAATTTCCATAGATTCTCTAAAATGCAATCTATAAATTGACGAATCTTGCAAAACATGGCTCAGAAAAAGAATATAATATCAAGCCAAGTAATAGATTGGATTTTAACCAATTCCCCAGAATTCGACCATTCTTAAACCTTTATTACTTCCAATAACAAAAAAAGAACGAACAAACAAAGCAATCGTAAATAAGTCAATAACACTAAGTTCATAATTGAAAACAGATGAAAGACCTTCTCCTTGAAAATAGATTATACTATTAGGTTGGTGGGAAAATAATCGAAATAAATAAGACTCAAACTTTGTCTTTGATTTTAAAAGTCCTTTTGCGTCATTGAAACTAAACTTTTAGCTAATTGTGATTGATATATGTTCTTCTCTTTTATGTTTTTTTACTTTACAATCAGTCTTTATTTTGAATAAAAATTTAATGTTTTAAGGGCATGGATAAGGAAGAATTTTGGACACTTTTTTTCTACGAGTTCAAGCTTGGCCATACAGCAACAGAAGCGACTGGTAATATCAACAGGGCATTTGGCGATGGAAGTGTTTATTATGATATGGTCGCTTTTTGGTTTCGGCGATTTCACTCGGCCGATGGCCGATGAGACGTTTCATGACAAGGAACGTCAAGGAAGGCCTCCCAGAGTTGACGATGAAGAATTGGAAAAACTGGTGGAAGGAGATTCGACCAAAACATCTCGGAATACGCACAGGACCTTCAGGTTGATCATTCAACAATTTTGGCTCATTTGAAATCAAGCGGAAAGGTAAAGAAGATGGAGCAATGGATCCCGGACGAATTAAGCGACTCGCAGAGGTTGCAGCGTTTGACAGCCGCCTCGACGCTTCTAATCCGAAATAAAAAAGATTCATTTCTGAATCGGATTGTCACGTGTGACAAAAAATGGATCCTATACGACAACAGAAAAGGAAGATCCGAATGGCTCAGCAAAGATGAAAAGCCCAAGCGCACTGCAAAGCCAGAGATTCATCAAAAAAAAGGTGATGATTACCGTTTGGTGGTCCATTAAAGGAATAATACATTTTTCTTTCTTGAAAACAGAAAATTCTATGAATTCGGACTAATATATTTTGGAAATAGAAAAAATGCATACAAAATTGACAATTTTGGATCCAGGTTTGGTGAATCGGAAAGGCCCTGTCTTGCTTCACGACAACGCTCGCCCGCACATTGCAACCAACACCATCAAAAAATTAAGCGAGCTGGGCTACGAAATTCTTAGTCACCCACCTTATGCATCAGATCTTTCTCCTACGGATTTCCACTTTTTCAAGCATCTGTGCCATTTTCTAGAAGAAAAACAGTTCAAGAATCAAGGCGAGCCCGAAAACGCTTTCCAGCAGTTTATCGACTCGAGAACCCCAAATTCCTATTCTGATGGAATTGTAAAACTTGTTTCACGTTGGCAGCAGTGTATAGATGCTGATGGTGACAACGAATTCCCTTGCATTGCCTTGAATGGGATCATAAAATCGATATCTACGTCCTTGAAAATTCAGATCAAAGCCGTGTGTATGCGTCAGCAGAGTGAAGTCCAGTGTAAACGACATCCGCGTTACCATCTTGCACAGGCTCTAAAAAATGTTGGCATGCAAAAATGCTGTATTTTATGTTGGCATCGCCAGATCTTGGAATCATTTACTTTTCATTCAGAATATATCAAATTTTGGCTAAAAAACAAACCCAACATAACAGAAAAAAACCAATAGAATTTCCATTAGTTTATTGTTTTAAAATGCGCCTTTAATCTAATTGCGAAGCTAATTCCATTTCTAACCGAGTAAACTGTAAATAGAGTGACATCGTCAAAAACGCATACAGATCAAAAACGCATACAGTTATTGATCAGAACACTAAATGTAACATTATTTCTTCTTTTCAAACAACTATGATACTGAGAGAAAAAACCAAAACGTTTTATTCAAAAAAGAACTGCAGTTTTCCCTTAAAATTGTCAATAGCCTATTAAGAGCTTTTATACCTGCAAAATAGCAAGCACAAACTCGAAAAAAAAATAGATGGTGGTGGGGATAAAACTTCCTTTTTATTAAGCATTTTTCATTTGCGCCAATTTTCCTTTAATTTTCAGTGCACTTTAATCATCTACTTTTATTATGTTTTTGTTTAGACTCTTCGTGGATTCTTTTTCAGTATCTTGATTTCTCATTCTAATATTCATTTTATTTAGCGCAACATGGAAACTCAACTATGTTTCTTCGAAGACTTCGATTCGCTTGAAGTGACGCCAAGTTATCTGGAGCTGGGTCATAGAACCAAGCTTTTTCGTTTTGGTTACCCGGATAATCGCGACCTTCGCAAATTTTCGGTGGAAACAATTGGAAAGATCCAGATTACATTGGCTGAAATGTTGTTACAGGTTGGTCATTTTCATTTCAGACTCGATTAAATTTTTATAAAATCAAAACTATGAAACCGAATACTTTGTGATAAGGAGAGATTGGGTATATGTTATTGGTCTATTTACCTTTAGGCTAAAGATGATGACTCTTGGTTTGGACTTCCTTCTGTGGCTCTATGCGTTCAATTTAACGACTTCATGAAGTTTGGTGATTTTATAACCAAAGTCGGAAATCTTGCACACTACCAACAGGTGATTTTCGCGATTATATCCTTACGAAGGTTGATTCATATTATTGTGTCAATTATTCAATTCTCTAGATTTCCAGAGTCTTTGACTTAACTATTATTTTACAAGAGTCAACTATAATAACTCGTCAATTGATTAATTTTAGTTATTTCTACCTCCTGACGACTCAAAAGTTGATAAGGATTCCGAGGACGAAAACGATTTCGATGTTGAGGGAATTTATGGCCATGAGGATTCGGATGAACAAATGTTGGTTATATTTAAGTTATATTGAATTAAGGCTTTCATGAATTTCTCTATATCAACTTAATTGCATGTATTTTATTTCATTTTATTGGAATTCTTTTAGTTGCTTTTCTTATTCTGACTATGTAGAATAAAACTCATTTTCAGCCGCACGATGAATCCAAGGTACAGCATTCTTCAGGATTACACTCACATGAATTTGACTCCAGGACATATTGAGATCACTGTTGCGGGCAAGACTTTACGATTCGCTCACCCAGCTGCTAATGCTCCGCGTCGTTTCACAAATGGAAAAAAGGCCATTCCACGCAAGTTCCAGGCGCTCCTGATTCCAGGCGTAATCCTTCAGGTTATTATGGTCATATTTCAATAGATCCTTAATTTAACTGAAATTAGTTTTAATTTCTCTGATTTTAAGGGAAAGCCTCAACGGTCCCAGCAATATCTGGATGTATGTGAAGTGGATTTGTACATTGAATTTGCAGACCTTGATCTTATTAGTCCATTGTCGATCGCCCTTAAGCGTGAAGGTTATGTCTACTATGGTTAAGGTTAGTTGTTTTGATTGTAACAGCTAGTTATCATTGTATAATTGACTTTCATTATTATCATATGCTTTCTTACAACCCTTTATGATTACTAATACAAAAGTATAGAATATAGAAAGGTAAATAAATCGTTTAGGTTACTTTAAATAAGATTTGTACTAAAAATTATTGAAACTTTGAGATTAGATAATCTAAATTGCAACTTCCATCACGACAATCAACCAACTTTTTTCATTTTTAGTTGCCCGTTTCCAATTATCATCTCATCAACGCCAGGAAATGATGATTGTTTTTCATACGTTCTGTTTGGTTATGCTTTATTCAAGCTAAAATAAATCTTTTTTTAAATTCTTGCTTGATCGAAATTCAAGATTTGAAATTCTAGCTGTTTGAAATGGCTCATTTGTTAAAGTTTGACTTCATATTTCAGAATGACATTGAATTAGGTTTTGGTATCAGGTATCAAGTCTATGTATAACCGATTAACCGATTTTTCAACTTCATCCATTGACTTTAAAATTGATAGTTGCTTTCACACGTTGATCGATTCAGACAATTTTGTTAGGAGTTTATCATATCTCAAACTAAAGGAAAAGGCCCTATATCGTTTTTGAGAATTGTTTTTTTGATGATCCGACATAATATAATGAAGAAGCCGAGACATTGGCTCTGAAATTTTCATGGGATTTGAGGAAAAAATACTCGATTTTTAAAATCAAACTCGGAGAGGCAAAGCATAATCTTTGTCATATCGAGTATTGGGTTGGGGAGAATGAGTCGGCGCCAAACTTTAAAGGGACTTTTTTGCACACATAAAGCCTTCTTTAAACATACGTTTGGTTTCATCAAAAGGATCCACTATTTCTCTACAAAATGACTTTTGAGAAATTCCACAAAGCTTTTCTTTCGTGGAGTTTATGAACTTCCAAACGCAGCTGCTTAAAATGGCAAAGAGTCCGACTTTGAACAGTTTCTTTCACATAAACCTTCTTTGGTGTTTATATAAAAAAGATAGAGCACATTCAATTACTTAAGTTGCCAAATTTGCAGGAAGATCCCACCAATGGTTTTTTCTAGATGACAGTTTGTAGTTTTTGTGAAAAAATGGCTTTTTCTTGAGCGGAGGCGCTGTTTGAATTTTCTTTTAAATGTCATTTTGTAGAGAATTAGTTAACCATTCTACTGATATCAAACGCATATTATTTGACGAAGTCTGCTAGAAGTTTTAGACATTTTTTTGATTTTCGGCGCCGACTCATTATCCCCAACCCAATAGGTATCTGGTCGTAAAGCTAGACTCGCTGAAGTGTGTTAGTATCCATCTAGTCTTTCGCAATTTCTTTCAGTCTCTATCACTCTTTTGTTGCCTTTGTTCTGAAGATAAGTTTCCTTTTAGGTTCTCCAATACAAGGGCGATCACAACCAACTCGGCTACTGGTACAACTGGATCAAGTATGCGGATGGTCTCGAGAAGGATGTGACCGACTGTGAGATTGTGCACTGTGGCGACTCATTCCCGATCTTCTGGCCGAACAGCCCGGAAGGACCCGTGCTTGGATATGTTGACAAAAAACCCAAGATTGCTTGGATCTCTCCGAGATTTTGTTAGGAGTAGGTATCTGGTCGTAAAGCTAGACTCGCTGAAGTGTGCTAGTATTCATCTAGTCTTTCGCAATTTCTTTCAGTCTCTATCACTCTAACATGGAGAAAAATTGTGTTGAAAACTGAAAATTTTGTAACCCCACTTTGCGCATGGGAAGTTCGTAACGAAAGGGCTTTCTCCATTGAAATGGCTCCATTGAAAAATGTGAAGTCGAAATGTTTGCATTGATGAGGTACCTTTTGATTCTTGGACATTGGGGTAAACTTGATGATTTTAATTAAAAACTTGAGCTCTGGGTAGGTTCAAATATTGCTTATCTCAAATTCATTCGCCTCGGTTAATTTCAGGTCCCTCAGTCGAGCAAGGTGTTGGCTCCAACAGAGTCACCAAGCTTTGCTGAATTGCTTCGTTTCGCAGCTTTCAATCGCTCTCGCTCTCTAGAGGTAAGCATTATTGTTTGAATTGAAAATTTATACTTCTCGTACAGAATGCTCGATCTAAAGACGTTCACATGGGTATTTCATCAATGAGTCGCAGAGCTGGTGGGTTTTACTTTAATAATTGATGTGATTTTGTGAAATTTAGACACTTTTGATAGCTGTGTTGCTGCGATTCGACGGGATAAAAAATTTGCAATAACAGAGGTAATTGGTATTTTTTGTTTTTAGATAGAACCCTGAAAAATCCTAAAATTTAGCAAATATTTAACTCTTAATTTTAGACGGTCGAGATTGTTGGTGAGGATCACGTTGTGATTGAGACTGAAATTAACGATATTGCGGATGCTTCTGCTGGCGACGCATGATCGACTGCAACTTGGCACTCAACATTCAACACCAATCATTGTCTCGATTGGTTCCATTTTGGTTCCGATTCGGTTCTCGTAAAATACTTCAATATTACAATTGATATTCTAGGTACTGAGTTGGAACTAAGGCAGATCAAGACTCTTGCGCCGCCGGGACTCAAACCCCCGACCCTTTGCTTACCAGGCAACTGGGCTAACCACTACACCACAACGCACTGATCTCCCTTACTTCAGAGGGAGTTAACGACTACTTTGAATCTTTCCAATTAGACTTCTTTTTGCATTTATTTCTGCTCCAACAGTTCTTCTTGTTCATGCTTGTATTCGAATGTTTCCAACGCGTAACCCATTCCATTTCCTTTCAAATTTATCAAAATTTTAACAACTCTAGCGCTCAAGTGAGTTTTGTAGAAAAAAATACAGCCAAATTTGAGGCGAAAATTGACAAAGTTTGAAAAATTGATTGTGACGCTGAAATAGATAGCTTTTCACAATGAAAAAATTCGTATTCTATCAAAAGATCCAGATTTCCCAGAGGAATCAAAACTTTTAAGCTGTTTTTCGTCTCTATCTAATATTTTTGATTCCCTGCTTTGATTGAGTCATTTTTCCACACAAAATTCTAAATATTTTTCACACAATTTTTTTTTGAAGATGTCTAAATTACTCAACATTTTTTGACAAGAATTTATTTTTTGCTTTTCATTTAAGCTCAAAGAGTTGTATGAATCACTACCTATTGTTGTGGGTTTTTTTAAAGTTTCGATTGACATTTATTAGAAGGATTTTCTAAAATGAATTCCAAATTTGTGATTCTGATTTTTCTGACACTTTTATCCTATGGATCTGCTAAATGTAATGATTGTCAGAACGCTAATCTGACATTTCAACAGACTGTTGGTCCCTGGGAGCCTTTCACTAAAGATCAAACAACTGTGTAAGTTGTACAAATCAACTGTGTACTCGAAATCTAAATCTAAAGCTCAATAAATTAGTAGGTAAAACTTTTCAGTGTAATCAATTGCTCTATGCGAACCCTTCAATGCGATTCTTATTCTGTGGCACTTATCGATGTTTGTTTTTGGATTAAATATCATTGTATTGTATTTCCTGATGTATTTAAATAAACTCAAATCCATAGTTTTTAGATAAACAACGGTATTAAAGGAAAATATGGACTTTCAACGACTTCGATGAGTCTTCTCTGTAAAAATGGGCAATGGACTTACGATGGGAATGTTGTTACAACGATCGGTTGCAAGAATTGTGTCCTTGGCTTTTGTTGAGTGGGAAAGACAATAAAGTAATGATTAATTAAATTTATTTTAACAAGATAACACGATAAACAAACAACAACAAGTATTAGCAATAAAATAATCATTTATTTCTGCAGGTATTTGAGTGATGACATCGAGAATTGCAGAGTAGTCCCATCTGGTGGCATAAACAGCGATTCGAAGAGCATCCCCCGGAGCACATGCAATGTTTGTGTCCTGAGAAAACGCTTAAACAAGTTCAAAAAAAGTAAACACTAAACCTTGTCTTCCAGTTAAAGAAGCTTCACCAACTGCCGAGCGCATTGTAGTTTCACTAAAGAGAACTTCACTTAAGTCGCTAAATTATTAGTTCAGTACCTTTTTTCACTGATCAATAGCATTTTCCTTGCTTCTTCTTCGAGTCCAATTTTTGTTTTTTCTTCCGCCCGTTGAATTGATTTTCTATTGATGTCACCATTGTCTAAAAATAAACAACATTAGCTAGGCAAGTAGATTTGGACTTTAAATAAAAAAACTTAACTCGGAAATGTAAAAACAAACAAACTGCGAAGTTGGCTGCAATCTTTCCTCCATCGTTCCAAATGCGTCCCATCACCGGGCCTCCACGTCGATACCACGTATTGTTCCGAGC
>CAUEEP010000192.1:0-13864 GCA_958450365.1 Mesorhabditis belari
CAAAAGTCATTTTGTAGAGAAATAGATGAAACCAAACGTATGTTTAAAGAAGGCTTTATGTGTGCAAAAAGTCCCTTTAAAGTTGAGGCGCCGACTCATTCTCCCCAACCCAATAGTTCATAGTTTGTAGTTTATAGTTCTCTAATTTGCTTTATATCTATCTTTTGACAATCACCCACAGCCAATTTAAACTAAATTTAACTAAATTCTAACAAATCATCTTCAAAGAACAGATCAGTGCAAAAGAAAGCATCTTAAGCTGAGTAAACGATCTGAAAACTCTCGTTATGATTAGTTTTGATATGGCTCAAGTTTGGATAAAACTCAAGTTTGGATAAAGCTCAAGTTTTGATAACTGAAAAGAAGTTCTTCTAAAACTCCCTGAAAACCCTAGATTTTCTAGAGCTTGTAGGCTTGGGAGATTGGTTCAACGAAAGCCTGAAAACTTGTGAAATCTGGCCTCAACTTGGTAGCTTCGATGTTAAAATTTATCTTTAAATGATTAGAAAGATTAGAATGTATCTTTAGAATGTATCATGTATCTTTAAATGATTAGAAAGTACTACTAACAATAAGTTTCATTTTATTTCATTCATTTCAACAAAATAATTCATGAACTATGCCCGATTTTCAGCTGATTTTCAAGAGTTCAACACTTCGCCCCATCTCGCTTCCATAAAAAGCAAAAGCCACGAGCTTAACCACACAAAAAACTGATGACAAACACCTGATATGCTTCCAAAAGGAAAACATTCAAACGAGACATAAAACCGAGCGGTCAGCTCTTTTTCTGGATCAAGAAATCAAGAAATGAAAGAAATGAAAGGATTTTATTTGAGAAGTAAAATGAGAGATTTCAACGTCGGTGTATTACTTTTTACGAGCAATCTGAAAGATTTTCTTTGGAAAGAGGCGCTTTTTTGGAAAGAGTCTCTTTCAAAAGGCGCAAAACTTGTAAACGCTTTTATTGGCTTTTAAAATTTCAAACCCTGTCAGAGAAAAGGTTTTCAGGTTCAAACCTTGGCAATACTCGTGATACGATAAATTTTATGAACTTTGTACAGGTCAGAGTTTGCAAAATTCAGCCGAAATTTGTGTTTCAAATGATAAAATAGTATTTTTGGATGGAAAGCTGTAGAAGAATAGAGCCAAATTTAGAAGGTAAAAGTTCCCGCTCCTTTCCCTCTCCACGGATTCCAAAAGGAAGCCTTTATATGAGACAGGTATGCTAGATAGAGAGCGATTACGGGTTGTACAAAGATTTAAAAGGGGGCCTTTTATGCCAGATAGGTACTGCTTAGATCGAGAGTGATTACGCGATAGCACAAAGATCCAAACAGGAAGCCTTTATATACCAGACAGGTATGCTAGATAGAGAGCGATTACGGGATTGTACAAAGATTTAAAAGGGAAGCCTTTTATACCGGATAAGTATGCAGATCGAGAGCGATCACGCGGCCGAACAGAATTCCAAAACGGAAGCCTTTTATACCAGACAGGTATGCTTAGATCACAAGCCATTACGCAGCCGCACTAAGAGCACATCGCCAGTCATTTATTTAGAGATTTGCATTAATCAAATTGTTCAAAAGGGATTGCCTCAAAAGATCTTGAACTAGAAATTTGTACTCGTGGGTTTTCGGAGATCGGAGAATCGATAAAAGCTATTCATTTTATTAAGTCTACTAATTAGAACTCGAGAAGATTGGAAACAATTGATAATTCCTTTCAGAAGACAAAAGAATTTGCTAAGTTAGACTAAAATAGACTAAAGCAAATCATTTTAAGTGCAATTTTAAATCACTGTTGTTTAGTCAGAAGGGCTTAGTCAGAGTTTTTCACAAGGAAAAGGTTATAAATTTGATTCAAAAAACGGAATTTGATTCCAAAATTTGATTCCAAACAACTTAAGAAGAAATTGAAAAATCTGAGTTTTTAATCTAAAAAGATAGTCAAGCATCTTTTCATCGAGGTCGTGCATGGGGGTCCTCTATCGTTTTCCGCTTTCACCTCTTTTCTTTTCTCTTTCTATTCTCTTTTTCTATTCTGCTTTTCTATCATCAAGTGTTCGCTTGGGGAAGAGCCGCTGGACAAACGAACGGTGAAATAAATTCGAGAAAGAAAAGAGAAAGAGATGACTTCACTGTTACATGCAATTAGAAAAAGAAAAAAGATGATCGCAAAGTCATCCCAAGAATTCTGAGAGCTCTTTGTGATGTTTCAAAAGATTTCAAAAGTGAAGGCTTTTGAAAGTCAAGTGGCTTGAAATATCCACTAATGAGTACTAGGCTTTTAGGACATTCAATAGTTGATCCGTAGATCCAATAGTCAGCCCGTAAATCCAACAGTTGATCCAATAGAAGACGCTTTCCAACAGGACAGTTTATAGACGCTTTTGAAGTAATTCTAATATTAGCATTGATTTCATTCCAATACTAAATTTTTTTTTGGTTTTGTTTTCATATCAAATTTGGTTTCCGGTTTTCAGATCAAAAATTTGGGCCAAACCAAGAAAGAACAGCCAGTCAAAAGCCTCTAACAACCTTGGCTGCTAACAAGCCAGTTTGTTTTGCTAAGCTTCTCAGATTTATCCTGACTTTGAGCTTGATCCTGGTTAGGCTTTGAGCCTAATATCTATGAAAATTGTTAGGAATTATAAGGCTAGAATTTAACGCCCATCGTCTTTAGAAAATTACGGTAAATGATGAGTGTTGGTGGAGAAGTTAGTAGAGATGTTATGGAGGGAGAAGTTATGAAAGAGGTTATGAAGGAGAAGTTATAGAGGGAGGAGTTTTCATGGAGGAGGAGGGTTATGGAGGAGAGTTAAAGAGGAGAAGTTATAGAATAGAAGTTATGGAGGAGATTATGGAGGAGGATTATAGAGGGGTGAGTTATAGAGGAGAAGTTATGGAGGAGAGTTATGGAGTGAGAGTTATGGAGGAGCAGTTATAGAGGGAGGAGAAGTTATAGAGGGAAGTTATAGCGGGAGAAATTATGGAGGAGCAGTTTGGAAGAGAAGTTATGGAGGAGAAGTTATGAAGTAGGAGGTTATGAAGGTGATAGTTATGGAGGGGAGTTATAGTAGAGGAGAAGTTATAGAGGAGCAGTTATGGAGTGAGAAGTTATGGAGGAGCAGTTATGGAGGAGAAGTTATAAGAGGAGCAGTTATAGAGGAGAAGTTATGGAGGGGAGATAGTTATGGAAGAGAAGTTATGGAGGAGAGTTATGAAGGAGAGTTATGAAGGAGAAGTTATGGGAGGAGTAGTTATAGAGGAGAAGTTCAGAGGAGAAGTTATGGAGGAGCAGTTATGGAAGAGAAGTTATGGAGGAGAAGTTATGAAGGAGTAGTTATGAATGAGAAGTTATGGAGGAGCAGTTATAGAGGAGAAGTTATAGAGGAGGAGTTATGGAGGAGAAGTTGTGGAGGAGAAGTTATGGAGGAGAAGTTATAGAGGAGAAGTTATAGAGGAGAAGTTATGGAGGAGTAGTTATGGAAGAGAAGTTATGGAGGAGAAGTTATGAAGGAGAAGTTATGAAGGAGAAGTTATGGAGGAGGAAGTTATGAGGAGAAGTTATAGAGGAGAGATTATGGGAGTTATGGAGGAGAAGTTATGAGGAGAAGTTATGGAGGAGAAGTTATAGAGGAGAAGTTATAGAGGAGAAGTTATGGAGGAGAAGTTATGGAGGAGAAGTTATGGAGGAGAAGTTATGGAGATTTGTGAACAAAATCTCATCTCTAACAATGAGTATTTTCAAGTATGCAAAAGTCGAAAAGCGAAAAAAGAGATCCCTTGATTTCTGGTGTGCAAAGGGAGGTTCGAATGCGCAAACTTTCACTCAAATCGTCCCTCTCCGTCTTCCCTCCAATCGGGACCTTGGATTCGATTTTGAATTGAAAAAAATTTTTGGAACCGAAAATGCAGATGGCTTGGAAAGACTTGACTAAATTAGGAAAATTGGGAGAGTGCGCCTGAAAAGGACGATTGCTTTTGTTCTTTGTAACAAAAAGCTTTGGAGTTTATTTGCTAATAAAAGAGAAAGAAAAGCTAAAAGCTAAAAGCTAAGCTTAGAAAGCTAAAAGTAGCATTTATTGTTACAAAAAATGTAAAATTTTGTAAACAATTGTTGCCATGCCAAATAAATTAGTGACCTTGTCACTGGAAAGATTAGATTGGCCAAATCTTGTTTGCTTTTTAAAGGTTACTTTTTGAAATGAATAATGAACCAATCGATTTATAATTTGCTTTTATCAGAAAGTTCTATTATTTATTTACAAATTGTTCTTTAAGAAATTTTGAAAAGGTTTGTTAATTAGTTTTTTTTAAGGTTTAAAGTCGAGGACTCAAAAAGAGTCAAAAGCTAGTCAAAAGCGAGTCAAAAAGAGTCAAAAGCGAGTCAAAAACAGTCAAAAACAGTCAAAAAGAGTCAAAAGCGAGTCAAAAAGAGTCAAAAAGAGTCCAAAACGAAACTCAAAGTTCGAATTTGAGCACTTTTTCTCAAAGAAACCTAATCAAAAGGTAATCAAAAGTTGATCAAAAGCTGACCAGAGGTCAATCAAAAGCTGATCAGAGGCCAATCAAATGCTAATCAAAAACTAATCAGAAGCTAATCAAAAGCTAATCAAAAGCTAATCAAAAGCTAATCAGAAGGAAATCAAAATCTAATCAAAAGCTAATCAGAAGCTAATCAAAAGGTAATCAGAAGCTAATCAAAAGCTGATCAGAGGTCAATCAAAAGCTGATCAGAGGTCAATCAAAAGCTGATCAGAGGTCAATCAAAAGCTGATCAGAGGTCAATCAAAAGCTGATCAGAGGTCAATCAAAAGCTGATCAGAGGTCAATCAAAAGCTGATCAGAGGTCAATCAAAAGCTGATCAGAGGTCAATCAAAAGCTGATCAGAGGTCAATCAAAAGCTGATCAGAGGTCAATCAAAAGCTGATCAGAGGTCAATCAAAAGCTGATCAGAGGTCAATCAAAAGCTGATCAGAGGTCAATCAAAAGCTAATCAAAACCTAATCAAAACCTAATCAAAAGCTAAATAATCAATGTTGAAGTTAAACGAAATTTCAAGCACAAACTGGTATGCCTGATAAGGGTTTTACATTTTAAAATGGTTTTAAACTGGCTAAGCCATTTTTTACTTCATGACATTTGAGAAACTTCAACTTTAAAGTTCAAATCAAATAAATCCCTCAAAATTTGTCGAAACTCTTGTTTTACTTTCGGCTCAATGGCCGCACTTTGGATAAGATTTTGAGTAAACGAACAGGGAGGGAAAAATAAAATAAAACTGAAAATTCCTTTATTTGTATAATAAATAAAGCAAGCTTCTAATGTTTTATTGAAAAATTTGAGTGAAAACGCTTTTTAAAGATGAAAGAAAGGTGATGGACTTCTGGATGAGTACTTTTCTTATGCACTCATCAAAGAACAAGTGCAGAGGCAGAAGAACAGTGCAGAGGCAAAGAACAAGTGCAAGAGATCAATGAGCACCGAGAGAATTCCTAGAAAATTGAAGCTTGACGATGAAAGGATGGGGATTAAAGGATGGGGATTAAAGGATGGGGATTAAAGGATGGATTTTAAGGACTTAAAGTATTCATTTAAAATATTGATGTGCTTTGTAGAAACCATTGGGTTGTCCAGTTATGAATGCGCGTTTTTACTATTTTGTAAATTTCTCAAGATATCGAACAGATTTATATGAGTGTTATATATCATTCGAAAGCTGAAGATCTCCTCTACATTTTGATATAAAAACCCTTGGAATTTGTTCAGCTTTTGGGCAAATTGACTGCACAAAAGGGAGAAGTCGTTTTCGAAAACCCATTTCAGTTTAGCTATTCCTCAAGTTTTATGGTGTAAAATAACTGTCCAGAAAAGTAAAGATGCTCTGAAATTGTTATATTGTATTGATATATCTATTGGCCAAACATCAAACGGTTAACTCAATTTGAGCGGAGCCAAAACTTGATCCAAAGGCACCCTTCCATTTTTTTGGCCACCCTCTTCTTCTGTGCAGTCAATTTGCCCAAAAGCTGAACAAATTCAAAAACTTTTTATATCAAAATGCAGAGGAGATCTTCAGCTTTCGAATAATACTCATATATATCTTTTCTTCATTTCGGTATCTTGAGAAATTTACAAAATAGCAAAAAACGCGCATTCATAACTGGACAACCCAATAGATGGATAATTTTATAGTATAATTTAATAGTATAATTGTATAGTATAATAATCTATAAAATAATCGCAGCCTCTAGTGAACTTCTTTGAATTCGAAAGAATAAATTCCCAGCTTCACCCTCTTCTTTCAATCACCTCCAGCTGTGGGCAAACAGCTGGAACTGTTTTTCTCCTATACTTTCGGATTTCCCTTCTTTTCTAGATTGACTGTTTGGATTGAGAAAAAGAACACTTGCGGGGATTTACGACTATTTTGGTGGGAGATCGAACTAGTCGACTCACAAATTAACACGACAAATCACCCAACGAAAAAGTGGCTAGAGAAAGGGCTAGTTTCGCGAAGTAATAGTAACAAATAGAGCAAAGAAAGGATTACTGGAGATATAGTAGAAAGTAAGAAAAATATAGAAAGCCTTTGTATTTAAAAGATAAAGATAATAGTTACTTTCTGTATAGTACTTAAACTAGGTTTACTCATGTATGAGTAAACCTAAGTTTAGGTTTAGACCTAAGTTTATGTCTTTGAGATGGTACAATGTTTATAAGTTTATAAGTTTAAAGTTTATAAGTTCAAAATTTATAAAACCTTAGTCGATTCTTTTTCCTGATCGATTGGTCAATCGATCAAGAACAGCCAAAAACAAAATAAAGATGGAAAATAGGGATGGTCCAGAAAATAGGATAGCGACAACTCTTTAGGAAAACATTTTTCCGGGAAAATGTTGCCGCCTGAGCCTGAGCCTGAGCTTGAGTCTGAGCCCGAGCCTAAGCCTAAGCATCGCCAAGCGGGTGTCCCTTAGCGCCGAGAACTGGCTGAGATCCAGAAAATGGGGTTTAGCCCCAAGCCAATAGACTTAGTGCTAGGCGCCAGCCGCCAGCCTTCGCACTAAGCCCAAGCCTAAGCCATCCATTCTGAGCCATCCTATAGGTTTGATTTAGATTTTCCTAAGTCTTTTGCAAACAAGATGGATTATTTCACTTTAAACTCAAGACTCAAAGCTATGAAATTAGTCATGAACAAGAATACAAAAACAAGAATACAAGAACAAGAATACAAGAACAAGAATACAAGAACAAGAATACAAGAACAAGAATACAAGAACAAGAATACAAGAACAAGAATACAAGAACAAGAATACAAGAACAAGAATACAAGAACAAGAATCCAAATGCCAACTCTAAATAAAGATGTAGGTTTCGCAAGTTAGACAATTGAAAACCCAATTGAAAACCAATAAGCACAATCTAATACCCATTACCCTAAAATACACTGAATTCTTTTAAAGTTGCAAAGGGAGAAAAATGCAAATTGTGTGAACAGGCAAAAAAAACAGGTGGGTAAAAGGCGGTGGACAACCGGTCGGCTGAGTCGTCTCAGTCCCTCTTCTCACCCCGAGGCTCCTTTTCCTGAGCCCCCAAAAATGATGATGATCGGGCAGAGAGCACTTTGCACTCTCTCCCCCTTTCACCATCTCTTTCTCCATCTCTTTTTTTCAGCTTTCAATAGCCCATTCATCGATGAGCACTCTTGAGTGGTGGAAATGTCTCGGAATCGAGAGGGGAAACTGTCAACCTTTATTGTCTAGTATTTTTTTGGGAGTTAGAGCAAAGTATCGGCTTGAATACTTACCTACGTCACCTTACCTATATCCATTTGAAGAGACTTTAATTATGCGTCGAATACATGTCTGGTTGTGTCTAAATTTGAGATACTTTAGGCTTTTTGCAAGTTTTATTATAAAGAAAATCTACTAATGCGGACAGAAATTTTCAGCCACCGTATATCTAGAGCCTATAGCCTAGTAGCGATCATTTGATCAAATGGGATTGACTTTTCAGTCACCCTGTAAGGTAGATCAAGTCAAGTCAAGTGAGTTGCCTCTGAAATCTAGAAAGTTACCCAAGAAAAATATCAATGGTACTTAAAAGTTCTCTTCAAGTTCTCTCCAAGTTCTCTCCAAGTTCTTAAAAGTTTCCCGTCCAACCAATCCACTTAAGTGGGAGTAGCAAATCCTAAAAAAAGCGAAAAATTATTGAGGAAATCATTTTTCCGCTTCACTGCCACCACATACAAAAGAGATTTTAGAGGAGTGCGGTCAGAGAGGCAAAAAGGCAATTTAGTCGAGAGTTAGAGCGATGAGGAAAAGGAACAAAGGGAAAAGAGACAAGTAGTATCAAAACTAACTTGCTTTGTATTACGATGTTTGCTTTGTAATTGCTAGTTTGCTTTGTAATTGCTAGTTTGCTTTGAATTCATTAGTTAGACCTGTGCGTTCGCTTGAATCAATAACAAACAAAAGATTATTCAATACACAATACGCAGCGTGAAAATGTTTCAACAAAGCTCCAAGAAACAATCTATTTTTCCAGAGAAAAAGGAATCACTTTGATGAAGTGGAAGTATCTCAGACAAAAGAAAACAACTTTCACATCATCAAAATGAGAAAATTTGAGAGAAATTCTGTTTGAATGAGGAAGAAGGTGTTCTTATATACGCGTTTAAGCGCCACATTGTTTAGGGTACGGTATTTCTGGTGTCCTATTAGAACGCGGAAGCTTTTTGATGACTCGTCGTCACAAGCTTGTTGCATTGGCTTGGCAATGTACACTTAATAAGGAAAATTTTAATGGTGAGGCGATTGATCAAGCTAAGTTGACAGAATATCGAGAAGAAGAATGCTATCCAATGTTTAGAACATTTTAAAAACCTCGATATTGCAAAGTTCCGGAAGAGAGGAACAAGTTTGCATTGTAAAATATTCTTGGCTGTTTGGTTGCTCTTGCTCTTGCTCCTTCCTCTTCCCTCTTGCTCTTGCTCTTGCTCTTGCTCTTCCTCTTGCTCTTGCTCTTGCTCTTCCTCTTGCTCTTGCTCTTGCTCTTGCTCTTGCTCTTGCTCTTGCTCTTGCTCTTCCTCTTGCTCTTACTCTTGATCTTGCTCTTGCTTTTGCTCTTGCTCTTGCTCTTGCTCTTCCTCTTGCTCTTGCTCTTGCTCTTCCTCTTCCTCTTGCTCTTGCTCTTCCTCTTCCTCTTGCTCTTCCTCTTGCTCTTGCTCTTCCTCTTGCTCTTACTCTTGATCTTGCTCCTTGCTCTTGCTCTTGCTCTTGCTCTTGCTCTTGCTCTTCCTCTTCCTCTTGCTCTTGCTCTTGCTCTTGCTCTTGCTCTTGCTCTTCCTCTTGCTCTTACTCTTGATCTTGCTCTTGCTCTTGCTCTTCCTCTTGCTCCTCCTCTTGCTCTTGATCTTCCTCTTCAAGCCAAGAATGCTCTTGGTTTGAAATATTGTGAGACAAATACTGTTTTTAACAAAATTAATTGATCCTTCGAATCTACACAAGAAAAGATTATCTAAAGCACTATAATAAAGCAAAAAATGAATGGCAAAGAATTTGGAATCAAGAGGAATTGAATCCCTCGACTTTCTGCGTATCGAGCTCTCTACCAGTGAGCTATCGGTGTCTTCTTCACTCAAGAAGAAATAGTAAAGACAAAAAAGAAGAAAGAATGAAAGGAAAGAAAGAATTATAACTAAAAACAATGACTAGAAATCTTTTGTTACTCTGTCAACGCCTTGAAGAGGAATGTTGAGGAGAGCGGTCAGGAAACAAAAGACAATTTACTCGAGAGTTAGAAGAGAAAAAATGATGGAATGGACCTCTTATGATTTTTCCTTTCCATTATTTTTCCATTCCTCCTTGACTCTTTCAGCATTTCTCTCTCCATTTTTGTGGTGAACAAATGTTTCTCCGTCACTCCATTTCCACACTGACCATCCGAAATGCGATTACACACTCGAAATTGCGCAAAAAAGTCGAATATGGCAAATTAGTGATGTCGGAAAACACGAGGAGAAAGGCTCAAAAATTTGTGAGATTAAAATTAAAGTGATTTAAAGTAATGTTGACGAACAAAACGAATTTGGAGTTGAATTTGGAGTTGAATTTGAGTATGATATCAAATGATTTTGCTACATTTTGCTACAAATGATTCTGATAAGTGGTTCTCGAGATTTCGAGGAATTTAGGCGAAGTTTGGGTGCACTACTATTAGAGGGAATACGGTATTCTGTATTTTCTCTAATTGTAGTGCCCTTTCCCCCGCCCGGCCGAGCCGAGTTGACGACTATTTTACAGTTCCCAAGCTTTCGCAGAAGCTCAACACTCTAATCCCCGCTAGATCTCATCGTGCCAGCTACATTTTCCGGACCCCACATCGATAGGTTCTCTAGGATAAGCAGTTCTCGAGATTTCGAGGAATTTAGGCGAAGCTTGGGTTGAACTACTTTTACGGAAAATACGATATACTAGGAGACGCTTCATTTTCTCTTTGTCGTGAGATCGAAATTTTGAAAAGAACACGAGCAGCGGCTGCCACGAAAATGGTACTAGAAAGGCTTTTGAGAGAGCGAGAAAGGTGTCGTGGATATCTCAAAGGTTAAGACGCTACTAAGGCCGTGAACAAAGAAAGGAGCTTTTCTAAAGCCCAAAGGCAATCCAGCTGGATTCAAACCCGCGCTTGATTTGGTTATCCCAGGAAACAGCTCCTGGAGCTGGCTGTGTACAGCAAGACATAGATATTCACAGTAATCAGTAGTCACAGATCGGTGGCCTAATCGATCTAATCGCTATTGTAAATAACTATCTGGGCAATTTTTCGACCGAGTCAGGTTTATTTCTCGACGTTTATCTATGAAGCTGGGTCCAACTGTTGGACAAGTCTCTATTACTATCGCCCCGGCTGGCAGGTTAGATACATTTATTCACATAAACAATGTGGTACAAACAATGCATAAGAAAAGCCCCTAAGCCCCAGAAAAAAGAGAAGAAAAACCCAAAGATGGGAAAAAGAACTACCGTATTTTCTTAATAGTAGTGCACCCGGGCGAGCCGAGTTGGCGACTATTTTACGGTTTAGAAGCTTTCGCAGAAGCTCAACACTCTAATCCCCCCACAAGATCTCATCGTCAGCCACATTTTCCGACCCCACATCGATAGGTTCTGATAAGCGGTTCTTGAGATTTTGGAGAAATTTAGGCGAGCGCTCAGGGGTGCACCACTATTAGAGAAAATACGGTATGCAGTTTGGGGTTAAATGCGAACCTGATCCGTATGATAATGTTTTAGTATATACATATTCGCCATATGCATTGCTCTATAATATGCACTACGTACAGTACTCAATGGGTAAAAACCGGAAATCAGTATTTTCGTATATTTTCCCCGCCACCTCCCCAAAAGAAGCATGCTAGTTTCCATCATCCGTATCCCTCCGCGGCTCTACAAACGATAAATGTGCTTGGCAAAATGTTCAACCTTTGAGTCTAAGCTTTGTGCATACTGTGGGTAGTAAGATAAAATATAAAGGCCTAGTGCCTGTAAACAAAAAAAGTTTAAAGATGAATGCTAAAGTTTCAAAGAATTAGCTCTGATGCAAAAGCGCTCTGATGCAAAAGGTCTTACGCAAAGAAGCTCTGATGCAACCATTAGAGGTTGAGAAGAACATTGAGAGACCCATATCATAAGAAATAGAAGCAATTTTTTGTTAAGAAAATATTGATTTTAAAGAAAAATATACAAAATCATGGAGTCAAGTGGCTATTTGGAGGGTAACTGATGCTTAGAAAAAGAGAGAAACAGAGAGGGTGTCTGAATCGTTTTCGGAGAATTTCTCTATTTGTCGACAGCTCGAGGGTCTCATCCAAATATGGATTTCGAGAAGAGAAAAATGGGAAAGAAGAAAAGGAAGAAAGAGAAGAAAACGAAGAAAGAGAATAAAGAGAAGAAAAGGAAGAAAAGAAATCAAAATGGACACCCATCAAATCGGAAACAGAAACCACGACAAACAGTTGAGAGAAATGAGCGTCATTCACCAGGAATCCTGAATACTCGAACGCTTCAGGAAAACGACAGGGATCTGAGTACTGGGATTAAAAGTCAGATGTTAAAAGTCTGTAAAAAGGTTGGATTTAGCATTCCTCTTGTCAGTAACTAATTCAAAACATAAAAACTCAAACCCCTCAGAAAATCAAAGAATTTAAATGATTTAAAAGATTAAAGTCTAGCAAATGGAAGGAAAGTAAGCGCTCAAAGTTTTCAGAACTTCTTAAGAGCAACTCTTTCCTAACAACAATTGAAAACACTTCTTAACAGCTTTCTTAACACCTTCTTAACAGCTTCTTAGCAGCCTCTCTGAATAGCTTTCTTAACAGCTTCTTAACAGCCTTCTTAACAGCTTTCTTAAAAGCCTTCTTAACAGCTTTTAACAGGTTTCTTAACAGCTTCTTATCAGATATCAGTTGAGCTCTCCGTCAATTCGGATTTAAAGTCAACTCCCACTATGAGATACTAGTCTCATTATGGTTTTTAAACTGCTGGAACTCCCTGAGTTTTGCAAGTTATCAAACAAATACATTTAAGTTATCAAACAAATACATTTAAAAGAACATAAAACAAATTTAGAAACTGTAGACATGGGGAAAATTACCACTCAAGCTTCATTCCACCTTTGTTTTCCTCGGCCGTTTCTTCGCTGATTAGCTTTGAAATTCTTTTGTCTAAGTCGTCGATTTCTCATCTGTAGACAAAATTTCAGAGTACGGTCAAGAAAACGAAGGTGGAATTAGGTTTTAGTTGGAATTTTCCTAGTCAACTAGGCTAGTATATTAAAACTTTATTGATGTAAGCATGGAAAAGTGACAAGGGAACAGGGTTTAATTGGCAAAATTGTTTTAATTGTTTAATTGTTTAATGTTTAACTCGTTTAATGTTTAATGTTTAATTGTTTAATGTGTTTAATTGTTTAATTGTCTAACCCATTCGGAAACTTCTGCAGCGAATAATCGCTGCAACAAAACTCAGGAACGGGATCGCCGCAGCGTTAATTGAAGCTATTTTCATTCAATTAATTGGTTTTTTTTTGCTGTTTTTCAGCATTACATATATACTCCAATTGTAGCAGATCTACAAATTACGTGGGCAAAAAGATGTTTCATATTTACCGGAATCAATGCAGCCTCTGATTTTGCATTGAAATGTTCCATAATAGCTCTAATCTTATAAAGCCGATCTCCTGCAGGATCCAGTTCATTATCACAAAAACGCAGGTTTCGAAGAATAGATTCAAATTTTGCTCTTGACACAATGTGGGACATGTGGGGAAAATCCTCCTAATCCAGGCCTGCTACTCCAGTAGTCACGAATCCTCGGTAATTTGACGATTCCCATTTGAAGATACAGAGCCAGGAAGAGCTTGAAAGATTTTGCATCGAAATCCTGCCAGTTTGTTTTCCTTTTCCATGTTTATTAGACTAGCCTACTAACATATTGATTAATTTGTCGTCGATAAAATAAGAATAATAATAGATAGGATCTTGAAAAGTACTGAAGTCAAATCCAAATCGTTCTTCATCAAAAATAAATGGTGTAGGAGACTCTCTTACATCTTTCCAACCATAAACAAACTGCTTCGGAGTCAAAAATGTCAAAAAAGGGCTTGGTCCGTAGACGAAAAAAAAGAAAAAACGCTGCGGTTTCGAATGGGTTAATGTTTAATTGTTTAATTGACACAAAGTAAACTTCTTGAACATAAGAAGAGAAAAATTTGTAGAAATTTAAGAAGAAATTGATTCTATTTAAATTGAAATTGAAATTTAATGACTATCTAACCAATTTCAAATCCAAAATGG
>CAUEEP010000193.1:0-44802 GCA_958450365.1 Mesorhabditis belari
AATGAATCAAGTAAAAGACAAGGCCAGGATCAGACCAGAAGCTAGATCTTGGCCTGGATTCTGACCAATATTTGGCTTATAGCCCGGTCTACAGGTTTCTTTACAATCCATTTGGCTTAAAGATTTCATATATCCATAAAAGGCTTCATTAATTTGTTCAGCTTGTCTTGATCATTGTTTGTGGCAATTTTCTGTTTATAGTTTTTAGAGTGAGTTTTAACGAACTGACAAAATACCTCAAAATCTAGGAGCTGATGTGAAAATCACTCAATGTGACACCGAAATCCCTTCCAACTTCACCAACTCTTCTACTGACTTTTGCGCAAGTTTTGAGCAACAACAGTGCACCAGTTTGACCTAGATTATGAATTCTACTCGATAAATGCTGAGGTGAGCTATTTACGTAGAAGGGAAAAGGAAATTTTAGTGGTTGTTGATCTGTGATGAGAGCCAACTCGTCAAAAACAAAGCACATCTTA
This sequence comes from Mesorhabditis belari, assembly GCA_958450365.1. Classification (NCBI taxonomy): domain Eukaryota; kingdom Metazoa; phylum Nematoda; class Chromadorea; order Rhabditida; family Rhabditidae; genus Mesorhabditis; species Mesorhabditis belari. The sequence goes on from CAUEEP010000193.1 coordinate 480, forward strand.
TCAAGTGAGTTAAGAAAGATTGATCTTAACAAATTCACGACGATACGATGAGACGATGGGTCGTACCAAGAAAATCATTTTTGGTGTCAACTCTTACTTTGGGGAATTTTTATATTATTTTCTTTCACACAGAGTCCTCTCGGTTTTATTGTACTAAGTTAGCCGCTGATGAATTAGAAACTGTTGGACTTTGAACTAAAAATTTCTCCTATTATTCAACATAAAACCATCAATTCGATTTTCCTTAAATAGTTTCCATTATTATTGACGACTTCAAGACATTTGGTACAGGCAATTTGCTGATTCCTCTTTCGTGGTAGGATTTTGGTTTGTTTGAGTCAGCAAAACTGCCAAAGCCAATTTTGACTGCTTTCCTCTCGGACCGAAGTGTTCTCCAGCAAAAGCATTACTCATGATCCGGAAGGAATAGTAATCAAAAGGGGCGAGGTCCGAACTGTATATGGGAATGCGCCAAAAAGTTCTCCTGCAACAAGGCTATTTATTTTAGAGCAAATCAGTTTTGCAACATGAGGGCGCGCGGGGTCGGGGATGAGAACCCATCTCTTGACTTGGATTTTTTATCTTTCTTCAGGGGACTCATTCAATCTTTCCCAACTGTTTCCATCGTATTTGATTGGACTAACGGTCACCTTGCTATCCAGTGGTAAACTCCCAGTATTACCACTCCCTCCATACTACCCAGAAAACGCAGAGCATAAACTTCTTGTGGTGCAAATCGGGCTTAGGGTCACTCTCGGTTGATTGGTGAATTCCAAACTTTGGGCTTTGAACTAAAATTCTATTCAACATAAAACCATAATTCCATTCCAAATAGTTTCCATTATTATTATTGCATAAATGACGCGACTTCTGCCCATTTCAAAGTACAGGCACTGCGGATTCCTCTCTCGTAGTCGGATTTTCTAGCTTTTGTGTGAGACAAGTGTGACGTTCAAAATGCCAGATGTCCCAATTTGGAGCACTTTCAAAGGAAAACCCATTTTGGTGTCTTGAGAAAAGTTGTAGAGAATCAAAAATTTGTGTTTGAGGCCAAATTTCTTTCAAAAAACATACACTTAGTGTTTGGCTTGAAATACAAAGCCTTTAGAAAATTGGTCAATTTTGGACTTGTTGAAAACCAATTTTTGAATCGTTCTGAAAATTTGGATATTCGCTTCTGATTTTTGATTTCTCTACAACTTTTCCCATCAAAATGTAAAATTCTTTGGGAGCTTCGGCCCAGGTGAAAGTGCTCAAACTGTGACAAGGATGCTATTATATTGACAGTAAAGCTGTTCTGCTTCTCACCAACTCAGCCAGTTTTTTCAGCGAGGAAAATCCGCCAGAGCGAAAGGAATTACACTCATCGCTGCATTTTCTCTTGTAATAGGGCACCCAGTGAGTTACGTCGCCTAGAATTGCTCGAAATGTGGAGAACCGCCGCTTATCAAACCCAGTCGATGTGGGGTTGGAAAAATGTAGCTGACGATGCAGATCTGGTGCGGACAGGAGTGTTGAGCTTCTGCGGGTGCCAGAAAACCGTAAAATAGTTTCATCAACTCGGCTTTTGCCCTTACATGGAGGGACATTGGGTCGTTTGGATTATTCTCGGAATTTACAACAAATTCTCAGTAAAACAGTTAACGCAGACACGCCTCAGCCCGCCTAAAGGGATGTCGTCGTGCTGAATAATAGCCCACTGACTTGAAATTTGGAGTCTCACCCAACAAGCAAGAACTAGTTTTTATCACTTTGTTAATGAAAATTTTCGGATGCTTGGCTCTCATCATTGTTTTTCCAGACTGGGGGTAGAATCGCGTGACTTGTACGGAAGAAAAGTGTCCAGCTCAGTGAACTGACTCTTTTTAAATTATACCCATTGTATTACCTAAATAATTTTTAAATCTAATAACCTGCCGGCCAATGATCACTTGTTTAATCTTTTGTGGAAGTTTTCTGCCTTGCGCCAGCTTCTTTCTCTCCTCCAAATCTCATCAGGTTTGTCACTATGTTGTGCACGATTGTCTCAGTAGTATTCTTCACTATTGGAGTAGGAGTGTTGGTTTTGAAAAAAAATCGACTTATGTGACTAGTTAGAAAAGCGAGAATTTTGATCTTATTGGGATGCGGAAGATCAACTGGATCTGCAATCTAAATCACACATTACCGTGTATACGAGTCATTGTTGGTCGCAGAATTTCACGCTGATTTGAGTTCGGGCCGTTAGGCTGGGGCAGCAATACGCGGGCTAAGGCTCCCCCCTTTTTTTTTTTTTTTTTTTCCCCCCGCTCTCCTGGCCACGGCTATCCTGGCTAAGGTCATCCTGGCCACGAATCCGCCCACACGGCAATAGGAACGGAAAGGCAATTTTTTTGTGGGGTCAAACGAAATGAGCCATAGATCATTCGAGGAAGAATTCATGCCGATTTCGAATTTGTTTTCCCTTGTATTTTATGGAACACTCTGTCAAAAAGTTATAAGGCAAGTAATTTGTGTAAGATGTTTCGTGGTAAAAAACAAAACGTCCCATTATAACCTCAGTCTTTCGCGAGCTCAGAAGTTGCAGCGGTGGTTGAGTGGTCGTGAGTTGGGCGAGGGCCCTCTAATCAGAGTCCGGTGTATAGGTCTTTTTTAGGGTTTTAATGAGCTGTGTGTTCTTTACCAATGCGTATCAAAATCATACACTAGCGGGGAGCACACCACTAATATGGATAAGCAAAAGAGGCAATGGTTCTGCCTACTGGTGGGCCATTCAACCATTTGTGGTGCAGATACGTGTATGCCAATAAAAGCTGATCTTGTTCTATTGTTATAGGATTAGTAGGCAGATTGAAAGTTGGAATTGAACTTATTATTTGAAAAAAAGCAAGGTAATATTTGTGACATTTGCTTTGGAAAATCCATTTCCAGCATTGCAAACACTTTCTTACGGAGAGTTCTTTCCATTTTTTCATTTTTTCTGGCTCGCGTTTCTGCTGCTCAGCTGGTCACCGAATTTTGTTATTGTGGTATATATTGACAGGTTTTAGGGTAATCATCAGTTAGCCTCTCAGTCGACGGGTAAAGCTTTAATCAAACTACGAAGATCGTTAAAACCACAATACTCAGCCTATTTTCACTCAAACATATGCGCCTCTTGATCGTGTTCATCAGTTCGATTTCCGCGTACCTGCAACCCTATTGATTTGGTTTGTTTGAAAGATTTGAAGCTCCAAATTAAATTCTGAATATCTAACAAGATTGGTGAATTTTCATAGGATGATTATGCTATTAAAGTAAAGCTTTCTTTAGGTACATGAGTGCAGTTCCCGCATTTTTGGAGCGAGACGCGGGAAGCTGACCAAAAGTTAAATCTTAACAATTCAGAGATTTTACAGGGTGGTCCGTTCCGCTGGCAGTAGTTAAAATGTCACTGTAGGACATAATAAATGAGGTAGTATCTCATCCGACTTCTGAAAAGCAAGCTGGTAAAATTAGTTATAGATTGGATGGAAAAGAGGTCTTCCAGACATGGTCAAGTTTGAAAGAAGTTTTTCGAGGAGCAAAAGATGGATAAGGTCGGTGTTGTTTAAATTAGCTTTTAATTAAATTTGGAAATATATTTATGCACAATATTTTGGTATGAACAGCCTCTCTGCTCGTAAGCCGTAAGCCCAAAATGTAGAGAAGGCAAAACCCCACAGAATAGGTGGAGTTAAACCCAACAAATTCGAGCCGACGGGATTGAAGCCTTTGACTCCCCTATACTACTATTAAGTTATGGGCGACGCTCTGGGCGCACCACGATCAGAGGTGAAAATACGGTAGCCTGAGTCCGCTGAATTCACTCTTGAAAACTATTTTGGTAAACTGAAAACCAAGCCGATTATTGTCATATGTCACAGTTTGAGCACTTTCTCCCTCCAAAAGAAATCATTGCTATTTTGATGTCAATGAAAAAAAGTTGGGGAGAATAAAAATGCAAGCTTATAGCCAAACTTAAAAAAAGATAAGCACTTAGTAGTTTCAGTTTAAAAACCAAGTTTCTTCGTGAAAAAAATTGGTAAATTCTAAAACTTACAAAAGTCATCTGTAAAAGCGGTGAAATGATTGGGGGCCACCCTGATGAAATGAATGAATGTAGGGAAATCTGCAAAAGATAAGGTTGCGGAATTGAAAACCGCCGGCTTTCGTCATAGGGAACAGTTGCAGTACTTTCGGCGCGCGCGCGGGGGGGGGGGGTCAATGGGAAAGTCCAGGAGAATCTTTCCGTATCCCCATATCCATTCCTTCACGACGATTCAAAATCGGCATATCAAGAAATGCCAAATTTAGGAATTTTTTACAAAACTTAAATTTTCGGCGAAAATCACTATTTCTTTTTTTTTGCAAATTTGGCTATGGGCTTAATTTTTGATTCTCAGCAACTTTTTCTATTGACACCAAAATGGGTTTCTTTTTTGGGAGAAAGTGCTCAAACATCTCCAGTCCTCCATTTTTGAGTCTCACACTTTTCTCACACACAAACCAAAATCTTTACTACGACAAAGAGAGGAATCCGCAAATTGCTCGTAAAATGAGCAGAAGTCGTCAATAATAATGGAAAATTATTTGGAATAAATATTTTAGTTTTGCGCGTTCAATAAATTTTAGTTCAAAGTCCCGCGGTAAGCCAATTCACCTAACCTAATATATACTAAGATATAGTGCACTTCAGCCAGTCGGCCAAGTGTGTAAGTCATTTGAACTCATGGGTCATGAGATTTTGAATGAAGCTTGCGGCATTCTCTAACCATTTTAATGATTTCCAGAGAATCGACTAATTGGACTTTCTTTCTCCAGGAAAACAATGAGAAATTTTACTTGTTCCTTCACCCTTTCTGGTAGCCACTGAATTTCATTTGCTACATTAAATTGCCCCTTTGCTTTCGCTGGTTGGTTTACGGATATGTAGAAATTTACTTCTAAAGTCCAAAACATAATATGCTTCTGATAATGGAACACTTTTCATCGCGCCCCTCTTCCGCTTTGAATCCTCTGGATCATCGGCGAGCTCCATGTTGCCCCATCTGGACAAAGTCTCCGGATCGCTGTAATGAAACAACAAAAATTGTCCATCGTCGAAGCTTTGAGATTTGTCTTTTACTTTCCTTCCGGTGCAATTATGGATTTCCGATTTGAGTGGCTGTGGGGAAAAGTGAGTTTTGTAATTGGAAATTTTTAAATTCAAAAACTTTAAAGTTATTTTTACAAACGTTCTGCATCCTGGCCATTCTTCTATCGTTGTTGGTCATCTGTGGAACCGAGAAAGAAGGCAAAATCTAAAGCAAAATCTTGACTTTCTAGTGTTAAAATCAAAATTTTGACTTGAGCTCAATTTTTACAGTTCAATTCTGCAGTGAAATCCTGAACATTTCAAGACACTTCGAGACATTCACCCACTTTTCAATCGTTTCTTCTCATTAGCCGTAATATACCGCCTCGATCATCGTCCAACACTATGCGCCGATTAATGATCATTAAAGGCAATGAGGTAAATTCTTGCAAATTGAAACTATAGATGAAACAAATGTGCTAGAATGTGCTTTCTCAACACCCTGATCTCTCAGACCTTAGCATCTTTACACACAGGGTTTCCCCAAAAGTTCTTATATACCTGTAAAGTCGTATTCCCTTAACTTGTAAAACACGTGAATTAAAATATGGGGCTCCCCAAATCTTTCATTGATCTAGACTTTTAAACGGATTGATGACAATGCTGGACAGGATTTGGGGGGACTGGGAAGTCCGGGCCCCTCCATTGACTCACACACAGTCCTCAATATCTCTTTGATCCTTCATCATTACTGTTTTCTAAAAAAGATACCCTTTGAGGAAAGCTACCGTACCCTTACCATCACTACACATATTGCTGTTTAAATTTTTAATCTGATGCCAGATCAGGCTCCCAGCTTCTCAGTCAGTTCCTTGGGATGTTTTCGCTACAAAAACAAGTTAGAACTTGTCTGCGAGTACGGTAACTCTTCCGGGAGCAGCTATTTTGTTTAGCTAATGTTAGCTTGTTAGCTTTTTCTCAAGCGCATCTTTTAGAAAAGATTTCAACCCAAGGAAAACACAGTTTATTTTGTCATCCATATTGTCATCCAAACTAAAGCCGGATTCTAAAAGTTCAGATATTTTTACTCCAATATGCCCATTTTCATAAAACATTTCAACTCTCAACAACTTTTGAATAGGATTTTTTACATTCAGTTCTAGTCGCTGAAGACTTTTGCGAAAATTGACTAAAACTTTGCAGAATGAAATTTTTCCCAAAAACTGTTGTTACCATTTGATAGATCTAAGTTTTTTTTCTTGAAAATAAGCCATAAACGAACTTTATATCTCAAAAACGAAAGATTTTCAAGCAATTCTACAGAGAACACTTAAATCTGAAAAGCAAAAAAGCGCTGTAATGACCTTTAAAGATCCTCATCAAAAAGTTGTATAGAGTTGCAAATTTTATGCAAAAAAGTATAGTAGAAGCAAAAAAATACTTCAATTTACATAATCCAGCGTTAGTTTTTCAAAAATAGGGTGTTTTCCATGTTAAATTGCCCGTTTACAACAACTATAAGAACTTTTGGGAAGCCCTGTAGTTGCTTATTCAGATCTTTCCAACTCCACTCCGAAACACAGCCTTTGCGTTGATTCTCTTCACAGAAGGGGTCGGTACGATTATGGCCCCGCATTTCTACTTGATGGTATGTTTTTCTATAATCTGATTTTTAGCCAAGAATCATAGAATTCATGCTACAGCCTTTAATGCCTCTAATGCTTAAGCTGAGCCAAGTGTTTGCCTTTAAGCTGACAGGAGAATGACACCAGCTCGAAGTTCAAAATCGCTTCGTGCCCGAGTCATAGAATCGACTATGCTGATTCTGAATCGGTAAAAATTAGCTGTAAAGAGTTTTAGGAACACTGGTAGAAGATATAAAAGGGTAAAACATAAATATTTATTTGCAAAGACATCAGAAAAAGAATCAAAATCCAAATCCAAAAAAAAGCAAAAGGGATTGGTCAGGAGAGGATTCGAAACCAAGCCAAAAAAGCTTTTTGTTTTGCAGACTTGCAGGCTGTTTTGCAGGCTTTTTCACTATCCGCTAGACCATCGAAGCCTCGAAGAGTTTCTTTGTGGCAGCCCCATAAAAAGTGCGAAATTTAAGGAAATTTTCTATCCCAGATTCCTTGGGGTTACATGGGTGTTTGCAGCTAATTTTTACAGATTCAGAACCAACATAGCCGAATCTACTTGATCACTTGATCACAAAGTGATTCTGAACTTCGGGTTGGTGTCATTCCCCTGTGAGCCAAGTGTTAAAAGCTGTCTGCGCCATTTACAATACTCTGCGTCTATCTGCTCAGTCTTCCCATGCTTTCTGCTTACATTAGTTAAAGATTAAAACTAGATTATCAGTTATATGGAAAAACTCATCAAATTTGCCTATTCCAGAGCTCAATCTCCATTTGGTTTCCCCCAGTTGTGATGATGATTCTTGTCGTCACCGATCTCCTCATTTTCCATTTTGCAATCCCAGAATCAAAAGGGAAACCCATTGCTGACAAAATGCCTGAAAATCATGAAAGATTTAAAATATTTGCTGACAATGGATCGCTGACAAGTTTCATAAAGTGAGTAACTTCAATTGTAGATAAGAAAATTTGAAATTATCAACAAAAATCCAAGGAAATTTTCAAATTTTAGTAAACTCTCACTCAGCAAATCGTCTTCACGGAAAAGCTTTGGCATTGGTCAAGAATTGGACAATTCAATCGTTGAATAGAAAACAAATATGCATTTATTATCAAAATATGCAATCAATTATGTGTTTATTATTTAGGAGTAAATAGATTTTCTTTGGCTAACACGTTGAAATGAGAATCACAGAAGAAATAAATGCAAAAAGGGATATGAAAAAGAAAGATAAGGAACAAAAAGGAAAGAAGGATGCAAAAAAAACGACTATTTCTTGTAGTAATATAGTGGGAAAGGCTTCGGAAAAGATAAATATTAAAGAGAAGCTCTTTTTGGTTTAAGTTTAAGTTTAAATTTGGGTAATTGAACCCGAGAAACGAAAAGAAAAGACTTGAAAACTTCAAAAACTTGAAAAGAAAAGAAACTTGAAGAGCAAAAAACAGTGATAGAACCCGAATAAGCCAAGAAAAATGAATCTCTGACAGAAAATTGTCACGTTTTTTAATTCAGTACTTAAATCAGTCATTTTCAGGCAAGATTTTAACTTCCAGGTAAGTCAGACAAGTCTAGGTTCAAAAGCTGATCTCAAAAGTTTCCGTTAAATCAACTCTGGACGACTTTCCTTTGAATCAACCGGAAACTTATTGTCAAAGGGAAAACAAGAAAACCAAAAACCAATATCAAGCATAAAAACTGATTCAAAAAAGCCAACAATCTTTCACTAAGCATTGGTTAACTTTTTGTGTTCATCGGTTTCATTCTCAGCCTCATCCGAGTCCTCAAATTGCATCTGACCAGTGGCAAGGGCTGAGTTGAAATCTTCTTCATCATCATGTCCGAGAGCTCTGCAATAAGTCAAAAATTAATTTTACTCGATTTTTATTATAAATTTTGCCTTTAGTTTTTTTCTGATTTAAGAGGCTTAATGGAAATTTGAAACTGAAGAGTTAGGGAAAACTGACTTTCTTCGTTTCCTCCTCAATCGTGCTTTGTAACATTGCAGCAGTTTTGTTACAATGAAACAAAGAAAAAACATCAAAATGCCTTAAATTTGGTTTTCGAGAGACTGTTTTCTTTAAAGTATTTACCTCCAGAAAGAAAAGTGACGACCGCAAGACAAACCGACTCAAGGTCTTGATTGAACGAGCGAAAGATTCGACCCTGTCGAAGGGCTGGAATTGTAATCAATTCTATCTCTAGTCATTACTGGAATTATAATCAATTCCATCTCTACTTATTACTGGAATTGTAATCAATTCTATTTCTCCTCAATACTACTTTTTACTCACTCGCAGCAGTCTGGTAAACCATTTTTTGATTGCCGACTCCCACTTGTCACATTGCTGAATCTGTAAAACGTCTAGACTGTAGATTTCTTGTTTTAACGCTTCTTTTCTAAAAGTTGCTTGATCTATAAGGCTACCGTAGTTATGTTCTTTAATAAAAAATCAAGCCTTCATTTTGGATAAGCTCCTCATTGATCTAGACTTTTAAACGGATGACAATGTGTGGACAGGATTTGATTTGAACTTTGAAAAACGTAGAGTACAGTGTCAGTCTCTTGGCGTTTTTTAAAAATCAAATAGAACACAGAAAAACAGTGATGTGGCCTTTAAAGCGAACGCTTTAGAAAAATCGGTCTTTTAGAAGTGATAACATTATTGAAAGAACAAAATTTATAACAGAAACAAAGGTCGGATTTTGAGAGATTGAAGGTAATTGTGGAGCTCTAATGAGACAACTTTGGGCGAAAAGAAAAGGCATGGATTGAAGAAAAAAGGGAAAAAAATTGAACAAAGACGTTGAACAGTTATTGTTCTTTCCCTTATTTCTCTTGTTTCAAAGAGCTCAAGTTTTTGTTCTTTGTTCATAATCGATTCACAGGTTAACCTGAGAGCCTCAGATTTATCATGTTCGGAAAAGGAAAATCCTTGGGATTGAGTAGTGCTTTTTAGTTTTGTTGAAAACTTGTAAGAACAGACTACTGGTTGGATCATTTTTAAATTCGTGCTGATGAGTTCATGAAACTTCTACCTTGTTCACCAGGGAAAACTCATCGCTATTTTTGTGGTTTAAAATAGTTTTTCTGTGGCAGTTTTTTTTATTTTGAATCTCTAGGTCGAGATGATGTGTTGAAATCCGATATCTCAGCTTCAAAGTTTACACAGAATTTTTGAGCATGGCTTGTCGACAGTTAAACCAGTAAAAGTCAAATTGCTTTGGCGTAGCTCTGAAAACGGTTAGTTGTTGTGTGGTTAAACAACTAGTTCTTTACTTTTATTTATAATGCAAAATAAAGTTTCTGACTTTCTTTTAGCAGAGCTCTCAGCAGAGCAGAGCTTTTTACCCAAGCAAAATGCTTCCAAAAAAAGTTATAGTTGTCTTTTTTTTTTTTCATATTTGTTACCAATTTTCAAAATAACAAAGGGGATGTAAGAAAAATACCCTAAAATTGTTTTTAGGCCAAGGCTTCTGCATCAAAAGCAAAAAAATGTCTGCAAGCGGGTTCAAACCTGTAAGCTAAAAAGCCGAAGGCAAGAGCCAGGTGTAAACAAAAAGCATCCCTAGTCAGCTCAGCTCAGCTTGCTGTACTTTGTGCTCAGCTCAGGTGCTCAAACGTACTCCTTCTGGCATATCATTCAGCTTTTCTTGTTTCGTCAAATCGCTGCAAAATTTATTACACCAGAAAAAATTCGTTTACAGACTTTGAGCACAAAGACATGGGGAAGTGGGGATTAAATGCCACCCCCCCCGGCGCACTCCGAATTTAGAGCACTCTTTTTTTCTCACCTTGCTTCATTTAGCGCACTTTTTTGGCTCTTTGGCAAAGTTCTGGTGCTATTAATTACCTTTTTCTATTCTTTTTGTGTTTTTTTTTTACACTTATTTCTTAGAATCGAAATTCCTTGGCATATCAGAGCTTGTGGAAACTGATTTATGAAAGACAAAACGGCGAGGTCAAATTGCAGAAAATTGTTGATTTTTCTTTTTGTATACCTCCCTCCTGTTTGTTTCCCACAAGCTCTAAGATATGTCAAAAACTTGGATTCTACGCCCTAAAATTACCTAGAAAAACAACTTTTGGAATAGAAATTGGTTAAGATTAGCTTTTAGAGCTTTTTTAAAACGCGAAAAAATGTGCGCTAATGGGCTATGGGTGAAAAAAAAGGTGCGCAAATGTCCGGGTGCGCAAAAAAAAGGTCGCATTTTAACCCACTTTCAAAGACACTTCTAGTCGGAATCAGGAACTTCATTTTTGAGCAGAAATTCATCAAGATTTGTATCTACAAGAATCTACCCAATATTTGGAAATGTTGAAGGATTTGAGTTTATAAAACAAAGTACTCAAGTTTCGTGTCAAAGTTTGATCCAAAATTTCCCAAAAGGATCTAGGAAGTTGGATGAGCCTGACTTTGAAGTTAAATATAAAAAATTCTTTTTGGTTTTAAAGGATTCAAATGATTACTGTATTTTTAATCAAACCCTGTAAAATAAAGACAGAGCTTTTGTTGGTTGATTCATGCGGGCAACATGTGTCTTTAATTTTACACTTTTTCAAAAGGGTTTCTCAGACAATCGAGTGGACACACAGGAGGAAAAAAAGCCTGCCTAAAATGAGGTCAAATGTTTTTTTGAAAATTCAAAAGGTTAGCTTGAAATCCTATATAAAAATAAGGGAAATATAAACTTTTGAATAAAGATTTCATAGTGAAGTTTACCCATGGCTCCGATGCAATAAACCCTATGGCTTGGCTCCGATGCAATGAAAAATGAATTGGTTATTACAAGCAATGCTTGAAAAGGTGGAAAGTGAGTATGAATTGTGGTGAAAGTTTTGTTCTAAGATGAAATACGGAATTTAATCTAGTTTAACCCGACAGTGATGACCACTATACCATGCTATGTTCAAGGAAACAAGTACCAGTAAAGACATCGAATTGAAGAATGAGCAGTGATCGATGATCAATCGATTGGAGGTTTCCCTGTCACTTGTACGACAAATCCCTTCTTAAGACTCTTTGTTGGATTTGCATTTTTGGACCAAACAGGTTCGACTAAGAAAATAGGACCGATACAAGTCTAGTTTAAAATTTGCTTCGGGTTAAACTTGAATATAGATATTATCTTATTCAGGACCTGAGATAAAGTGCGCTGGATTTAAGATTACTACACATGAATTCATAAGCATAACACGAAAAGGGCTGATAAAAAGCACACGATATAGTTGACGTAAATGGGTAAGCACAGAAAAAGTTAAGAATCTACTCAGAGCTTCAAGATCAAGATCATCTACAGATAATTTAAAGGTTTCGATACTATTGGACTTTCTTAAAAACCCTGGGGAGTTGATTCCAAATTCTGGCAGTTCTTATTGGAAAAGAGTTATGAAACAAACTTATTGGAGGTGACTGGAATTTCTAAAACGAAAGAACCTCTCCTTGAACTAACCGTGGGATTAACTTTGAATAAATCTCGAAAAAAGAGGGATAGGTTGCTTGCCCTGAAACATTCTATTAAATCTGTGACTAAGTTTAAGTGTCTAAGAGATTTAAATCTAAAAGAATTTAAAAGAATCTAAAGATTGCAAGTCTTACGGTATCTAAACCACAAACTAAGCACAAATACACAAATCAAAATCACAAATCAGATTCGTTTACAATCAAAATTTGTCATCTGATAACAAAAAGCATTCAACTAACCAAATTGGGATTTCCAAGGAATTTAGAAAAAGACTGACTGATAGCCGGTATACGGTTTGTAAACTCTAACTTTAAAAATTGGGGAAAGTGATGATTGAACTAACAAAAGTTTGATAAGACTTTGTAAAAATGGTTGACTGAGTAAAAACTCACAAATTGTCTGATAAACATCACTTGCAAGAAAAAACCTAATAGAATGGGTGGAGTCGTCCGCTTCACCGGAAAGGCTTTCCTAAAAACAAAAGTATCATTGGGTAAAAGCTGAAAATAATCTTTTGCATTTAGAAAACGAACAAAAATCAGAACATTCGTAAAGAATAAGAGAGATTTTTGGGCGTGGACGAGAGAGAAAAAAAGAAAATCAAGATAAGAAAGCGGTTCTGACGAATCTTCAAGCAATAAACGTCATAGTCAGGCTATTTAGAATCAAGGGTATAAAATGGGAACTGATAATGTGAGGAAGGGAAGTAAAAGTTGATTGTATTTTTCGAGAAATCTAGTAGGCTACTGTATTTGAAAGTTGAATACTTTCAGCATATTACAATATCTTTCTTCGAAATTTTTCTTAATAAATGCTTTTTCGCTATGCTTTTACTCTTGTTGATCGTCTTTTTTAAGTAGATCCAGGTTTTAAGTAGATTTAAGCTAAAGCTAAAGCTAAAGCAGTCTAAGTAGTCTGCTTAGACTAAGCTAAAGCAGTCTAAGCAGTCTGCTTAGGCTAAGCTAAAGCAGTCTCTAGCTAAGCCAGAATGTAGAGGTATGCGCTTTTATGATAACTTTAGGGTACCCTTCTCCTCTTATAGTCGGCTTCACTCTTTCACATAAAATTGTCTTCATTTATTGTTCTTCTAGCTAAAATTTTCGTTTAAAATTTCGTTAGTATAGTTTATTGAATTCTCAACGTCCGCTTTCAAAGTTTATTTTCAACCTTAGCCCTTTTCATGATCATCTCTTTTCAGAGGTTATCGGACATTCGATACGCGCTCCGCCCCTTTTGCCATTGGCAATCAAACTTTAAGATCAAATATCTTGGTGTTGGATTGTCTAATTTCAATATTTTTAATATCATTAGATGCGCCAAATCTTTCTCTGTCGATTAGTATAAAAACTATTTAAATTGAATAGTTCAACACGAAGATATTTGAGCTCAAAGTTGGATTGACAAAAGGGGTGGGGTCAAAAGACGAGATGCCCTCATTCTTTTGCCATTGGCAACTCAACTTTAAGATCAATATTTTGGTATGGGCTATCCAATTTGAATATTCTTGATATCACTAGATGCGCCAAATCTTTCTTGTCGATTGATATAAAAACCATTTTAAATTGACAGTCCAACACGAAGATATTTGAGTTCAAAGTTGGATTGCCAATAGCAAAAGGAGCGGGGCGCGTATAAAATGTTCCATTATCCTTTCAGATGCTCTCCTATTTGCTTTTGGCTTTCGTGTTAGCTGCCTCGATTCGGGCTGATTGCCCACCCGGATCCCAGCAAATCCCCAACGAGTTCATCTGTGTTTATGCAGTGTCTAACGGTAGATAGATTTTGAGAATACAAAACTATACCGGGTACAAGACTGGATAGGTTTTCCGTTGAGTGAAGAATGTTCAGTTTTGTCAACTGAATACCTTTGTTTATACTGAATATCTGAATACTTAATAATGTATGTTGACTATCTTACAGCTTTACAGCTTACTACCTTACAGCTTTTTAAAAGCTATTTTATCACGAAGTTTGTTCTCAGGTTCATCATTCGATTCCGCCTTCGTAACTTGTGAACAACGCGGCGGGTTGCCTTTCGAGATCAAAAACGTTTTCGAGAATGCTTACCTGAGAGCACTTATTGACATTTGTAAGTTTTGAAAAGCTGTAAAATTAGAGCTATTTAAATGAATGCCAAAATTTAGTCTTCAACGGATCGCCAGCGTTCATTGGTGTGCAGAAAGGAGAGGGAAATCGATGGGTTTACAGCGACGGAACACCATTGATCTACAACAATTGGGGAAAAGGTGAGTGATGGGGAAAGTCAACTCAAGTCAAGTCAAGTTCAGTAGATCTGCCATCGTACACCGATTCTATCAATTTTATTTCATAATACACAGCAACCGATTCGCTTTTAGGACAACCAGCTCAATCAAATCTCGCTTGTGCTCAACTTGACTCGGCCACAGCTGAATGGTCAACCGTGTCTTGTGCTCAAAACTCCCATACTTTGCCAAGTCCCTTACTATCAAAATCTCAACACCACACTTGCTCCAATTAACTCGACGTCGACTCTTTGGTTAGTTTTGAGTGAGTTTAACGTTATTCGGACAATTTTAGCCAATTCGACGAGCTGGCCATCTAACTCTACACAGACTCCATATGGTTTGTTCAGGAATTGTTTATGTTTATGTTTTGTCTCAGCTAACTCGACAAACTGGCCCTCCAATTTCACTTTGCCACCAGGTGAGTCAAAAATAAAAACGTATCTACTTGGAAAAGTAAATAACTTTTGAATACTTTGTACTAACATCAACTAGCTGAAATAAGCTCTAGCCTAGGCTAAAGCCTAGGGTCCCCTCTCCAGGCCCTCTAGGCCTAGGCTTATAAAAGATCGCTACTTTTGAGTCAGACTTCTATTTTCAGCCAACACCACCAATTGGCCATCCAATTTCACTTTGCCACCAGGTAGTCTTATCGATAGTCTTATCGATCGTCTTATCGATCGTCTTATCGATCGATCAATGTGTTACCAAGCCTGAAATCTATGGATGCAGTTAGATTTGTGATCTAGGATACTTGTGACTTTTCTCCACGCAAATTTACATACAGCTCATCGATTAAAGTACGTGGATAAAAATCACAAGAACTTGATTGGTTCTTGGGACTTTTATCCACGCAAATTTGCAGATATTTGAAATGTAAACTATACACATATAAATGTAGTAAAAGATTGGCGAATTTGCGTTCACGTTTCTACCGAAAAAGTCACAAGTACGAAAGCTAGTTAAAACTTCTTACAAAAGCTTCTTATTTTAGCCAACACTACTAACTTCCCGTCCAACTTCACTCTGCCTCCAGGTTGGTTTGCATAAAGCCTCGCTCACTTGTACTGTTCTAGCTAACTCCACAAACTGGCCTTCTAACTTCACGCTGACTCCAGTTGGTGAGTAAAAATATCTAAAACAAATTAGGCAAGTGTATAATTCCAAATTACAGCTAACTCGACGAATTTCCCCGGAAACTTCACCAACTCTCCAAGCAATTTCACAAATCCGATCTTCAGCAACTCGTCAGTCACTTTCCCAGGTGCGGTTAGATCAAAACTTTCAAAATTTAATCATCATAAGTTTTAATTCTTAAGATCCTTAAGATTATTTAGCCTTTCTCGTGGTTTGAACCCTATTTTTTTAGCTTACAACTACACGGCCGGTCCTTCAGCTAATGGGACCACACCGTCGCCGTTAGTTTTGAATGGTGAGTTGATTATTGTAATCTAAATTCAAAAGAAGTCAATCAATAAACAAGTGTAATCTTTCCCTTATCAGGGGGTTTTTTGTGTGGAGAATATGGTATATTTGAATTGAATGTATTATTTCCTTGCATTTAAGTGATATTGCATTATGTATTTATCTGAGCTAAATGTAATTTACTTGCTGTCAACAAGTTTGTTTATTCTTATCACTCATCTAACACAAAAGCCTACTGATCATTGGTAAAAAGGCAATGAGTCAATTGAGCTTCCACATGGACAGAATTCCTTGATGTTGTTAAGGATTACAGCATAGCTGCCCAGGAGTGCTTGCTCCTTGCTGCCCAGAGTGCTCCCCAGTGTGAGCTTGCTGCCCAGAGTGAGCCGCCACAAACTTCCGCAATGTGGAGTCGACCATGATGTCGCGTACCATTACGACGGCGATTTGCATCTTTAAAAGGGCGCCACATGGATTCGATAGTCTGTGTGTGCCATTGAGGATTGTTCGGATTGATGAAGTTTTTCGAATGACCAACCCAATTGTACTTGTAGTTCGGACGACCAGCCAATTGACGATATGGCTTCCAACCATCCGAAATCAAGTGTGAACCAGCAGCGATGTGTTTTTTGATCTCACTGATTAGGGTTGAAGCCGTGCTATCGGGAGCCAGAACAGTAAATCTCTCCCTGGTTTCGCAGCAGATTCCACCAAACACCCATCTTTCGGGCAGCATGCGTCCTTTGTGGTTCTACCGTTTTGCAATCAAATTTTCGTCGATCTCCAGGGCCTTCTGGGGGCCACTAATCGAGTTCTTATTGAGATGATCGGCCAATTTCCATGCACATACATCGCGAAGATAGAGGTTTCAATCAACTATGGTGTTCTTCCCATATCGAGCTCACGTTCACCTGCGGGAATCGTAGTATCTCCATTTGTATAGGAAAAGAACGATGGTCTTGAAGCTGAGCCTGGTGTTTTCGGAGCCAGTTATCAGATCGGATTGTGCAACTGGAGTTGGCAGACGAGCGCGTACACACACGGGTTGCACTCCCCTCTGAAGTTACCGCCGCCCCTTCGAAGACAGTTTCATTGAATGACCATTGCCACAGCTCGGTTTTTGGAGGATTCCATGATCGACAAGAAATAAAATAGCGCCTTTTTCATCTAACGAGATCGGCATACTTCATGTTTATGGATGATTTTCGATGATTTTCCCCAATAGGGAAGCTTTTCTTGTGGGCGTCTGGAGTTCAAGTGTAGATAAGTAAATTTTTTCTTTTAAATGTAGTCCACATCAAAAGAATGTTTTGGTGATGATCCACCAAAAAATTACTATCCCCTGATAAAGGGAAAGATCCAACAAGTGCAGCTTTGTTTTGTCTATCAAAGCCTTTTCAGCTCGTCAAAACTCCACCGTCGTGCCAGTGGGCAACTATACCGTGGCACCATTCACATTGGGTAAGAGATTTTGTAATTATCTGTCAGTTTCTAGCCTTAAACGTATCCAATCACAACTTGACCTTTGTTTCAACTCAAAGATACTGTAAAGTCCTCAGTATTTTGCCTACAGTTTGTCGAACTTGAAAAGTAATCAGAGCTGAATATCTTTAATCTTCAAATGAGTTGAAAGGGGTGGTGAAAGATGTTAAGTCCTACCTAATTCCCAAACAATTTTAGTCGTCTACACGAGATACCAGGTGCTTTACAGTACTGTGCTTTCTGGGATTTTTAACGCAATTTATTGACAACAATAGGTAGCAACGGAGAGTGCTCATTTGCTTTTAAGTCAAGCACAGCCATTCTGTGCTTTTGTCATTCAGACAAATGATCTAAAGAAAATAGTTACGCAAAGATTTAAACAGTGAGAAAAACAAGACTAATTTCATTCAAAAGACAATCTTCTGAGTGAGCTACATTCTCTACATTCTACATCTCTACAAACAATCTCTACATTCCATTTTTTTGATAAGATGACTTTTAGTTTTGTTTGAATTCAAATTATTATCAAAATTAGGTTATTAAAACTGTTTGTTCACTAACAAACACTTCAGCTCCAAACGTGACACTTCCTCCATTTGTCAACCCTAACTCGACCAACACTCCACCCCAAACATCAACCACTTCATTTGGTGTGAGTTGAAATAAATAAAACTAAATAAACGTTTAAACTAAATAAATGTAACAAAATCTGTTTCTGTAATCTTTTTATAAATTTCCCAACAACAAATTCTAGATCTCGAGCGATTGGTTGGAAAAGCTTTCATGGCGGGACTGGGCTTGGTCAATCATTGATCGGAAAACAATTCTCACTTGCGTAATATTCAATAATAAACATATCATGTTATTGTTTCCGAGAGAAATTGAATTACAATTTGTTACAAAGATAGGAAATCCTATTGAAATTAAAAAATATACGATGTTCGCTATAATTTTTAAGTCTACTTTAACGTCTACTTAGACTTTAAGTCTCTATGCATTCACAGGCTTTTTTCTAAAAACCAAAATGATTTTGATTACGGAATACAATTTTAAAAGTTTACCGCAAAAAATGGAAAAGAAAACGGAGAAAACTCACTTAAATAATGCAATATTACAATGCAAAAGATACTGACAATGGAATGGCCTGTCCGATTTTGCTGTCCTTGAACTTTTTTTGGTTTATGTCTCTCATTTAGAGTATACTAAAACCTTAAAATTGGTTTGATATTGCAACAAAAGAGTTGACAAATCCAAAAGAGGGAAATTTTGCTTTGGATAACTTCCTATGAAGAACGAAATTGCACCCAGGATTTTCGGGGTTGGGGAATCGATTGACAGTGTTATGAGAAATATATTATAACTAAATCTCAAAAATTTGATGTTTTTAAACTTTAAAATGCAAAAACGAGGAGTCCGGTGCGTTCACTGTGCGCGGGCACAATCGCACTCGATCTGGCATACGGCCTTGACAGATATCGTCTTTTTTTCACTCTTCCAATCGGAAGTGTCCATTTTGGGTCATCCGGTAACCAATCCGTTGTCTGCCCCATATGGTCACCGCTTCCCAAAACTAACCTCGGCTGTAGAATTGTTCCGGTTTTCAAACCCAGTTCCGGCTCATTTTGGCCACAATGGTGGGTTCTCCGCCGGTCGAAATGGGATCCCAAGTGCCTGTAAAAGGGTGCCGAAGGGAGCCGCTGTGAATTTTTGGATTCATCCCAAGGATTTCGGTCCGCAGGGGCAGCAAAACCAGAAATTCAAAGGACTTGAACGCTTTGAAAAATCCGACACGGCCTAGGCGCCAACCCAATATAGTAACATAGTAAACGAATGATTGTCTTTGGTAGGCAAAAGTGTGTCCATTTATTCCCCCATTCAGTTACCCATTCATTCAGTCAAATCTCCTCTGTACAATGATATAAAAAAGTTAACAAAAATATGATCGCTGGACAAAGTCATAGGCCTTCAAAGCGAGACGACCCGTTCAAAATACCCGTCTATCCCCAGCCAGCAACTCCGTGTATGCGGGACTAAAGTCAATCTCAGCGTAACAAAAACAAACAAGCTCTAGAAATATTATCAATCGATTTAGCGTAGTCGAAACCCCTAGAAAACCGTTTTCGGGATTTGCCAAAGGTATTTCGAAAGCCCCGCCCACTGCCCTCCTCCAAACCGGGTGCTGATCAAATGAGCTGATTTTTGCACCCCAGGGGTTTTTGACTATGCTGAATCTATTAGCGATGGTCTCACACAACATTTCGTAACTTTTAACAACATTCAAGGCTCCTATATTTATCTAGGCTTTGGCTCCGCACCTTAGAGGCACGTGGCTCCTAATTTTACCCCTCCCCCCCCCCTCCCAACTACTATAGCACCTCCAAACCTTATAGCCCGAAACAATTACAAGTAAATAGGTAAGTAATTCTTACAAAGAAATATAAAAGAAAACAAATACAAAAACACACCTGTTTGGTCATTGTTGGGAAGAAAAATGATGTAATAATGATGGAGCATATTGTTCAAGAGACGTCGCATTTTCAAATTCAAATTTTATATGCAAGTTTATTCGCAAAGGCTGACAAGGGAATGTTTCAAAGTTAAGGTGACCGTTTGGAATGAGTGATACCTCATTCGATAGATCTCGTGATGAATATTGATGACCAAAAAATTAGCTGCCGAAGGTAACTCTACAACGAGAAACGAGAAAAACCATTTATCCAGTCTAAACAAATCTAGCCCCGGTCGATTCAACATGTTTAACCTTACAGGAATATAAATAAATGAAAGTAGTTGAACTTCTAGAGGGAAAGTTACGAAGGCTTTTCTCGAATTTTCCGAAATTCTCCGAATTCTCGAAACGAACACTCCTGGTTCAGACCTGGCCAAGGAACTTTTGATGAGTCAGACTTGCAATGAAGTAAACCAAACAAGTCAGACACTCAAAATAGCTTGACAATCACTTTTGACTATTTTTGGGCTGATTTGTGGGTTGTTGGATGGGTTTTGAAGCCAATTCTATACATAGTCAATAGTAAATAGGGTAGGTAATAAAAACTAAAATAAGTCATGCAACTTCTAACAGACAGTTTTAGGAAGTGATTCAAGCTTCGTCAATTAGATAATAAGCATTCAACTCAATGTTAAGTATAAGATAAAAAAATTCTGAGGTTAAAAATTCTTTAATTTAGCTTAATTTTTATCTTTTTAAAATGGTATACACTTTCGATCAATTAAGCAATCAAAGAGCAATCACAATTAAAATTGTGATTAAACGAGGACTCGGATCAAGCTCACTCAAGGACTTGCGAATTGACACGTTGATGTTCACCGGTTTTCTTCGTGTCTCTGAGGCGGCTGCTTTTCGTTGGGAGGACGCAACGCAATTATTAGCAATTTAAGAAAGGGTCAAAACTTAGTTTACAACCGAATAGTAAAGCATACAGGTTCCAATGAGACACAAAACTTTTCAAAACGTACCCATGACAAACTTCTCCTCGACATCAGAATGCATGGACACTAAATGGGCATCTATTTGCTGGCGACTTGCTTCGGCTGTCGTTTTCTCATAGTATTCTCAATGAAATCCGTTCGCGTAAGCGAAATTCTGCACGGTAATTTTAGAATCTTATAACTCTAACGTGTAAATAGTCATAAGTAAATAGGGTAGGTAATGAAAAACTAAAAAAGTCATGCAACTTCTAACAGACAGTTTTAGAAAGTGATTCAAGCTTCGTCAACTAGATAATAAGCATTTAGCTCAATGATAAGATAAAAAACATTCTGAGGTTAAAAATTCTTTAATTTAGCTGAATTTTTATCTTTTTAAAATGGCATACATTTTTCCGATCAATTAAGCAATCAAAAAGCACCAGTCACAAAAGTTTTAAGCCAAAAAGCTAGCTTTCGTGAGCACATACCGAACACACAAATCTGCAGTCATTTCTTCAATTTGTATTCATTCATTTTTCTTATAAAATTTTTATATACAACTTTATACAAACACCACTAAACTGAAGATGGAATCGGCTCGAGTTTTGGGTCAATCTCGCCCTTGCGTTCAACATTTCGCTCGCTGGAACCGACTCCTCCATCTCGCCCACCAAATCCATAATGAAGTCGATGGAGATCGTGTGAATTTGAACCTAAATTTTGATAGAATCAAGGTATCGTGAAATTTCTGGATACACATGCTTTAGACCAACCTTTTTCGAGTGAGAAGTGACCGCAATCACGAGAAAGCCGTTGTAGTGACAAATCGATAAGCGAACACATTCGGGTAGTGAAGTGAATTGGATAATTGGTGGGATGACGAATAACTGAAATGAATAAGTTGAGTTCAAGATTATTCCAAAAACACTCAAACATAGCTTGTCAATCAATTTTGGCTATTTTTGGGCCGATTTTTGGGTTGTTGGATGGGTTTTGAAGCCAATTCTATACATAATCCTCTTTGGATTAGAACAAGTGATAAACCTATATGTTACGTTTGTTATTGAATAGATTCAATAAAAATTTTCGTGGATTTTCAATAACATTACCATATTTCTTCGAATAGAAGTCCGGGTAAAGAGTGTCATCGCGTACTCCTGCGTAGCAGCCCTTTTTAAAATTTCTTTTCTGCATAAAAGCTTTCAATGAAGTGCTATAGGGCTGGAAAATGACTCAAAAATAGCACATGAGCTAACAGATTTTTGAGCCATTTTCCAGCTCTATAGCACTTGATTGAAAGCTTTTATGCAGAAAAGAAATTTTAAGAAGGGCTGCTACGCAGGAGTACGCGATGATACCTTTACCCGGTCTTCTATTCGAAGAAATACGGTAATTTTGGCAAGGGTTAGTGTTTGGGCAAATAATTTAAATCTCGATTGACTTTTTCAAAAGGAACTCGACGAAAGGAAAAGAAAGTGGCGAAAAAACGCTGATTTTTCATCATTTTTTCTAAGCACTGGTTAATGTTAGAAATCTGTATGATATCTCAAAAAAATCACCCATTCTCTCTACTTTAATTTGATACCTAAGCGCGCAGAAACAAACGTACTGGTACTGAGATATGAGCGGTCCTTTGAGTGTAAACCTAGACTACGTAGAGAGAATGGGTGATTCTTTTCTAAGCACTGGTTAATGTTAGAAATCTGTATGATATCTCAAAAAATCACCCATTCTCTCTACTTTAATTTGATACCTAAGCGCGTAGAAACAAACGTACTGGTACTGAGATATGAACGGTTCTTTGAGTGTAAACTTAGACTATGTAGAGAGAATGGGTGATTCTTTTAGAGTATTTATGGTAGATAATTCTTACGTAACATATGATTCTTATTTCACCCAATTTCCCTACCTTAATCGTTTTCTCGTTGTATGCGTGAATGAAGACGAGTCCGTATCGATCGATACTCGCCAAAATGTTCACACCCGCTAATCTCAACGTGGCGAAAGAGGCCAATTCTTTGGATGGAGAAAAAGTCGACGTTCGCGGAGATTTGCTAAATTTCAATTGTTTACAATTGTAGCTACATCTAAAACTAGCCACTTACCATGAATGATCACTTCTTGAGCTTTTGGCTCAAACATGTCCACAAAATAGCACCGATACGGCATGATCATTAGCTTTTCCGGAGTGTCGGTGGCCATTTGGTGGATTGAGACCTGAAACTTAAAAGTTGGTAAGAAAAATCCTGCATTATTGTGGAGGAATTGCTATTTTTAGCCTTTTTTTGTTAACTTTTAAGCTTACCGATTTGTTGGCTCCCAATCGACAGCTGACAAAGCGCCTTGACGTGTGCAACTTAGCCCAACACTCTGTACCGCGCAATGGATTACTGAATGACATTTTTAACTAAATAGCTTTTAAATTCAAAGCTTAAGCATTTAAGCGAATTGTTACCAAGTTTAGCCTTTAACTTTTTAAAAACTAACTCTCCGATAGCGATCGCCATGATTTGCCCAGTGAGCTCCCATTTCCCGACCACCAGGAAACGTTTCTGTTCATCGTCCCACCGAAATGTTCTCACTGAAAAGTTTCAATTATGAAATAACTACTATTAGTAATAATACTATTAGATAACTACTAAATAATGCTATTAGATTTCATACAATTTTCAAATCATTGAGTAAAGTGTTGGCTTTAAAGTTGTGACAAACTTTAGCGTGATCCTCGAGATCAGTCTCACCCGGAACTTCTTTAGTTTACTTCATTTTTGAAAGTATTTTAGCTGGAGTTATAATTTCTTTAAATAGTATGCTTACTACAGGATTATCTACACTACTGGACAATGAAATATCATATTTGAAAAAGATCGTCACTTTCGCGCGTCTGTAACTCCCTTATCTTTACCGTATTTCTAAATATTAATATTACTATTGTGTAGCCCTTGAAAAGAGCTTTCAGAAAATGTATAACACTGATAGTTTAAACTCAAAGACAAGGGAGTTACAGACGCGCAAAAGTGACGATCGTTTTTCAAATATGATATTTCATTGTCCAGTACTTTAGCTAATCCTGCTGTATCGCTTTTCTACTCACCAACTCGATCCGTCATCACGACGATCAACTCCATAGACTGTCGTTTCTCCACCGGATGTAAATAAGCAGACATGATATTTGCGTGGATCATTTGAGTGTGAAGAACACTGGAAATAGAAATTTGAGCTTTATGAATCTGTCGTTATGAATCTGAATTGTGATATCTCATTGCTTAGTTCATGAGCTCGTTCTACCATCATTCTAATTGTAAGCTCAATATCAGCCCTGTAAAACTCACTGTGGTGCAATCGTCCCGTCCAACGAAGGCGCCTGGATAATTTGAAGAAATCCGTTTGCTGAGATCGAAACAATCATATCGCTGAAGGTTTTCTTTGTAGAGATAAGCTGTTTTCTCACTTTGGAAAATTTGGCGACACTTTTCCGATGGTTAAGGCAGTGATCGGTGATTTGACCCGCTGACGATTGATTATCACAGATGGAGTGCGAAAGGAATGCGCCAAATCGAGAGTGAATGGGACAAAAACTATCTATAAGCTGATCATGGGAAATTTTATCCAAGCCGTGATTGGATAAAAATAATAAGATTAGATAATAGGTTACCTATTACTCTCTACAAATTATGCTGCCCTTTTTAGTATACTTGAAAGAGTTCAGTTACTCGGTCCGGTCAAAATCTAATCTCTACAGATTATGATGTTTAAACGCACCTCTCCATTATACTTCCCAACAACAAGTACTTCATATTCGGGCACCAGGAGAGAAGATGCGGGTGCTGAGTTAAGATTGATTGAGCGAATCACCCGGGCATTGATCCTGAATTGATTGATTGATTGAGGGCATTGATTATATGGGAATGCTTGTACGAGAAGTCATTTTCTCTTGATATTTTATTTTTGAAATTATTTCTGAAGTATTGTCATTGTTTATATTTTCAGATAAAAGATCGGCTTCTCAATGACTTGTGATGCTCGACCCAATATTTACAAAAGTTTTGGGGTAAATGTTAGTATTTAAATTTTGAGTTACTGAATTCATTATCAAGTGCTGATTGTCTTGGTAAGCTGTACTGCAGTGGAAAAATTTCACCTGTACTTTTTGCTCTTAGCAATGCACACTTTCTGGCTTTGTCTTTCGTCATAGATTCGTCATTTTCATATAAACTCATATGGGAAACAAGAAAAACTATTCGTTCACGTGTGCCAAAAGCTTGCGTTTATGAGAACACAAAGTACAAAACCTAGCGGCTGAAGCAAAAAATATTAGGTTGATGCAAAAGTCTTTTTCATTTTTTTCGTACTTCTTTTGAAAAATAACAAAGTCATCAATTAACCTATGGTTTGCTCTAAATGAAAAGTGTTTATTGTTCAATTTCCCATCTTTTTAAGTCAATTTGGGTTCACTTTCAAGCAAATTCGAGAGTGAAAACGGGTTTTTCATAAAAATCTATAAAAACCTCTATAAAGAAATTGGCTGAATCAATTTCTCTGAAAATCTGAAAAAATATCTAACTTTTTGTGCTCTATCTTTTATTTATTAACATCAAGATTGGTTTCCTTAGCTAAAGCGTCTAAAATGCATCATCGAGCCGTCGCCTTTTTTGACTACCCGACTTCAGGCTCTCAAAAAAATCTAGACATAAGACATTTTAAACTCGTTTTAATGTCATTTTGCAGAAAAATAATTGGCCTTTCGAATGCAATAAACCGTTGTTCAATTGGTGCATTTGTTACTTTTTAACGGAAGTACGAAAAAAAATGAAAAAGACTTTTGCATCAACCTAATATTTGCAATGAACGTGTGATTTCATAGTTTTTTTTTACAGAGTGTAGTTTTACACTTACAATTAGATTAAATTATCTTTTATGTTAAGCAATTGCAGCTATTGTATTGTTATTGCAACTTTTTATCTACTTTTATGCCATATTTCTTACTTGCACAATCTCTCCAGCGTCGACTCATGAGCTGGCGGTGCCGGGAGTTTCGAGCTTCGATTCTGAAATCTTTCATTCTAGAAAGCCGGTTGTTTTTAACAAAAAATGATAGCCATTATTATAAATATATTAATTTTTTTTGCGCTTTTTCAATTGTTTAACAGATAACATCTAAAAAACTCACCCCAACACTTCCTTTCCTCCCAACTTGCGGACTCTCCGGAGTTCACGGATAAAACATCAAGCACATCTAGCATTTCATCTAAATTTTGGGAGTGGGACAAATGCGACCTTTTTGCGCACCCGGACATTTGCGCACCTTTTTTCGCACCTTGCCCATTAGCGCACCTTTTTCGCGTTAAAAAGCTCTAAAAGCTAATATTAACCAATTTCGATTCCAAAAGTTGTTTTTCTAGGTAAATTGAGGTAAATTGAGGGTGTCGATTTCAAATTTTGACATAACAAAGCTTGTGGAACCAATTTGAAAGACAAAACGGTTAGATAAAAATTAAATTGTCAATCTTTCTCTTTGTATAACTCCGTCCGTTTGTTTCCACAAGCTCTGACATGTCAAAATTTCGATTCTACGCCCTAAAATTACCTAGAAAAACAACTTTTGGAATAGAAATTGGTTAATATTAGCTGTTTAGAGCTTTTTTAAAACGCGAAAAAAGGTGCGCTAATGGGCAAGGTGCGGAAAAAAAGGTGCGCAAATGTCCGGGTGCGCAAAAAAAGGTCGCATTTGTCTCACTCCCAAATTTTGGCATAATATTTGCAAAGCTAGAATGATTTTAAAGACTTGATAGTTGTAGTAAAAATTGAAAAGACTCAAACCTTGAATAACCATTCTTATTGAGCTATGTATGAGAGATGTGGAGGGGATTGTTGTGTAGTTGTGATGTGATTGTAGTTTTAATCGTAATAATATGAGCGAAAAGGCTGAGGAATTATCAGAGAAAGAGCTTTTCTCCCTTATCAGAGAAAATTGTGTACTGGTAAGACTTTTTACAAAAAGTAAAACCTATGGTGAATGAAAGCAGTCAATACGATTTAAAAAAGATAAAAAAAATGCTTACAAGCTTGGTTTAAACATCATCACTTTAAAATCAGCTTTCCAGTAAGGTTCCAGTTCAAGTTAGATTTCATAAACTTTCTCAATTTTTATAAATGCTTTTAAAATTACCAAATTACACTTTATCTAGCTGCTTAATCTGTTGCAGAATCTGCAAGAAAAACAAAATCTGCCTGCTCTCAAAAGTGTTTCCTTTGTTTTTGATCTCATTAAAGGATGAGTGAAAATTATTGACCGCGCTCTGATCAGGGTTCTTCTTCGAGGCCATTTGCTAAGAATTTGTAAGTTTAAAATTGAAATTCAAAGTTTTAAACCTGAAAATTGAGTACTACTTGAGCATCTGTGGCTCGATTTTCATCGGTTGAGAAAATCGACGTCAAGACCGCTTTGAAGCCTTGTAATTTTGTTGAAAACTTGTCCACGAAGATTTCATTGATAAATTTCATTGTAAAATAATCAAAATAATCCATAAAAACAAATACAAAGTTAATAAAACTCAGTTTGGCCTTGTTTTGCTTGAATGCACTCGTAAAGACTACCTAGAAAAAATCTTTAATCTGCGCCGCAGGCAATCTTTATCAAAATCGCCTCAATCTTTCGATTTAAGCTGATATGAAAATCACTCCAAATCTTTATTTCAGTGATATTTTAATAGTTCTTTGTTTTAATTTAACAAAATAAGGTTCCTGAAGAGGCTAGAAAATTGACCAAATTGCCCATCAGGGTTGCAAAATCCAAGCGGTATTGAATTGAACAAATTGCCCACCAGAGTTGCACAATCCAAGCGGTATTGAATTGAACAAATTGCCCATCAGGGTTACAAAATCCAAGCGGTATTGAATTGAACAAATTGCCCATCAGGGTTACAAAATCCAAGCGGTATTGAATTGAACAAATTGCCCATCAGGGTTACAAAATCCAAGCGGTATTGAATTGAACAAATTGCCCACCAGAGTTGCACAATCCAAGCGGTATTGAATTGAACAAATTGCCCATCAGGGTTACAAAATCCAAGCGGTATGAGCGGTCGCTCCATCCTAATGGAAGACGCATGGATTGGCCCTAAAATTTGAATGTTTTCCAAAATTAAGCCAAAGATGACCTTTTTTTCTAGCCTCTTCAAAAGCCTTATTTTGTTAAATTAAAACAAATAACTATTAAGATATCACTGAAATAAAGATTTGAAGTGATTTTCGTATCAGCTTTAATCAAAAGATTGAGGCGATTTTGATGAAGATTGCCTGCGGCGCAGATTAAAGATTTTTTTCCAAGTACCGTAACCGTAAAAGCTGTAATAGTAGCCCCTGGGGTATTATTTTTTCGCCCTCTAGGGGTTTTTCTAGGTTTTTCGCCCTCTATTATGGCCCTCTAGGGGCTCACTATTAGAGGGGGGGGTCATTATTTTTCGTTGGCCCTCTAGGGGACTACTATTGAATAGGGGCTACTATTACCGCTTTTACGGTAGTTTTCACGAGTGCATCCGAGCAAAGGAAGGCCAAACCGAGTTTGATGAACTTTTTTGTTGTTTTTGTGGACTATTTTCATTGGTTTACAATGAAATTTATCTTCATGGACAAGATTTCAGGAAAATTGCAAGAATTATAGAAACGGTCAATAATTTTGACGCACCCTGTATACCAAAATACAAGCAAACATGCAAGACTGATAATTCTTTGCTACGTGCTACATTCTTCTACAAGCAGAATTGATAATTTTTGTAGTTTTGAAAAATCGTACAGAGATGGGAAGTCAAAAAGCGTCTTGGGACATTGCTAAATTTTAGGAGAATGGGTGATTAAAGCTGATACGAAAATCACTGGGTGTCATTGTCATTTAGTTTTATCATTCAAATAAGTTACTTGATTGATTTACCTATTTTTGGTTTTATTGAAATTTGGTTCAATAGGATTCATGTAAATTCAAATATCTCTTTGAATTGATCTTAAATTTTACAGTTTCCAAAGTTCCAAACCAAATTTTGTTCCATTTTTCTTAAAACCCCACCAAGTTACCCCACCAAGATTGCGTTTTGCAGAAAATATTTTGCCGGCGCTCTGACCAAGCCTCGTGATAAGGTTTTGAATCAGAAAAATGCAAACAAGATCATTGAATTTAAAGACTTTGATTTATTCAAATCCCATAGATAGACAATACTTTGAACTTTCGCAAGTCGATCAGCAAATGTCCATGAAAAGTCGAAGCAAACATCAGACATTCACTGCTGATTCAGTGCTTTCGTCTCGAACAATAAATTTTTCTTTCATGACGTCCCCAAATTTTGTCCCTTTCAATTCCATTCTTTTCCACGCCTTCCCCCAATTTAGGAGTTCAATCGTTTTTCAAAGACACATGGCCGGAGCTAGCGGCAAAGCTGATAACTTATCACTTTTCTCCTAAAAATTTGGCACCTAATTTCAGCAATTTTTTCGCCGAACTTGCGACACCCGTTTTCGCATTTTCGAAACAATTCACTTTTCCCGAAAAAACAAATTTTTTGATTTAGATTCAGGAGAATTAGATCAAGATAATGATGGAATTGAGATTCTCGTCGGTGCTGGTGTTGGTGTTAGTGATCCAAAGCTGTGGAGGTGATTATCGAAGTCATAACTAAGGCTTGCCTTTATCTTAAAGCTATTTGCTAGTGATTCAAAGCTGTGGAGGTGATTATCGAAGTCATAACTAAGGCTTGCCTTTATCTTAAAGCTATTAGCTAGTGTACTTTGTGCTGAACAAACACACCCTTTCTGGCACGCTATCGTGCACTACCTTTCTTGTGTTTCTTTGAGACAATCGGCCTCATCATAACGTAAAGAATTCGGTGCGATTCAACGTTTGTCCACAAAGTGCAAGTAGAATCTAAGCTATGAGGCTCAACTATTTCACTAGAAATTAAGCTACTTTTAATCTTATTATTTTACAATATTACTTTTCTCTTTGTAATCCTCAAACATTAAGGATTCAGTGCGCCAGATCGGGTGTGATTACCTTTTCGACCGCAAAATACAGGGTAACCGAAAATAAATCGTCCTAATCGTCCGTTCTTAGGCTCATATTTCTATTAGGTTGGAAAGAAAGTTCTTGGAAAAAGTTTGCACAGTGATTTCTCAAAAACTAAACCATCAATTCTGCCCAAATTTTTTGATAAACGGACACCAATAGATAATTTTTTATGAACGTTCAAAAAAATAGCTCAAAAAAAGTAACGAGCCATTTTTCAGCGTACATAAAACATAATCCATCAATCCTATAGTTATGAAATCTTTAAAATATACAGAAAATGATGTGATTTCCATTTAAAAAAGAAATTAATCTTTTTGGTCTACAAATAATAGAAATATGAGCCTAGAAAAAAAGACGGATCTTTTCTGGTCACCCTGTACAAAGAAAGAAGTACCAAAAGCACTAATGCTTTTGGAAAGAGCTAACAGCTGCTTAAAAGATCAAAAACTTTATCAATTCTAAACCTGGCCAATTTCAGCAAGACCCCAAACCTCTGACAATCTTGATGTTGACGTGAAATCGGTCTTGACGTCGATTTTCTCAACCGATGAAAATCGGGCCACAAATGCTCAAGTAGTACTCAATTTTCAGGTTTAAAACTTTGAATTTCGATTTTAAACTTACAAATTCTTAGAATATGGCCTCGAAGAAGAACCCTGATCATGATAATGCTCAGAATCCGTAAAATTTTTGAATTCACCAAAAGATTGACATTTTTCAGATTGTTTACCACAGTTGATTCAGCTCTTTTGAATCGTGTGACGTACAGCGCTTTTCAATCGTTGGTGGTGAGTTATTCGAATTGCTGCCTGCTTGTGTATTACTTAGTTACCGTAAATACTGTAATAGCACCCCACTCCCCTCGTACAGTCGCGTAGTCGCAAAAGTTTTTTAGTATTTCATTTTTTTCAAAGCGCCCGTACTTTCAAAAAATGCGTCTTTGGTATCAAAAAATAG
This sequence comes from Mesorhabditis belari, assembly GCA_958450365.1. Classification (NCBI taxonomy): domain Eukaryota; kingdom Metazoa; phylum Nematoda; class Chromadorea; order Rhabditida; family Rhabditidae; genus Mesorhabditis; species Mesorhabditis belari. The sequence goes on from CAUEEP010000193.1 coordinate 31,270, forward strand.
CTGAAATTCAGGGCTATTTTTTGATACCTAAGTGCGCATTGTAGCATAAACCAGTGTCGAGGAAAACTCGTTCAAAGCTAGACTACGCAACACTCCGCACCGTCATTATAGGGGTGGGGTACTATTACAGTATTTACGGTATGTATTTGAATCTGTTTTTATGGTCTTTAATAAACGTATTTTCCCCTAATCACGAAGCTGGCATTAGAAAATAACGTTACCGCTGTTGTTTTCAAGAAAAATTAGCTTTTATATGCGATTTGAAAATCCATAGAGCTTTTAAATCCGAATTGCTTTGTTTTTCAGGTATTCAGTGATTCAATTCAATTGATTAGCTGAATATTTTGAAATGATTGGCAAAGAAAGGGAAATTTGTATTTAAATACCCCGTTTTGCTTGTTAAATCTCGTTTTGCTGTTAAATCAAAAAAATAGCCCTGAATTTCAGCTATTTTTTGATACCTAAGCGCGCATTGTAGCATAAACCAGTGTCGAGAAAAACTCGTTTAAAGCTAGACTACATAACACTCCGCACCGTTATTATGGGGTGGGGTCCAATTACAGTATTTACGGTAGGTAACTTAATTGAATTTTGCAGGCGACTTTCACAACTCCGAGTGTCGATGTGGATGATCCGATGACGTCAGCTCGAACCTCAGCCATCGGCAATTTCTTCACGGCGATTCAAAAACTCAAGTCTTCACGCAAAGCTTCAACTTCTTGAGGGATAATGGTAAAAAAGACAAATGATTTTTGCAAACTAGTAAGATCGAGAACTTCGATCTTAACGAGATTTTCGTTTTATAGAGTAGAATAAACTTGTGCCAGGGAAATCTGATCGATCTATGTCTAGAGTATCATTCTTTGGCTTGCAAATAGTTATTATGCTTACAAAAATCCAGGTATTGTATCCGATGTCTCGACTTTCATCCAACAGCTTAACAAGATCTGGTTCACTCCTTTTCGCCAGGAATTCGGCTGTGGGAAGTTCAGGTGGGGAATTGACAAGAACGTTAAGAATATTGAGTTTATCGGTTTTTTAGGAATGAGATAAATTAAATTTAGGCTTCGAATCATTCTTTGTCGGCGAGACTCAAGGAAACAATGTGATTCGGGCGAACAACTGGCTGGGCTTCTACTTCAAGGAAAGAGACTCCGTTTTTGACTATCATGGATGGTTCACGAAAGTTCCGGTCAGATTTATTATACTATGTAATTTACAACAATGGCGTAAACACAATAACAAAAATCATTGATGCCACTCGATTTCGGCGAGTGTATTTTGTCGCCGCAAAGTTTTCTTTCGTCGATCTGGTTTCGCGTTTTGCACGACCTCCGAGATTTTGTGCTCTTGGAGGCTAGAAATGGGATATTCTTAAGAAATACAGAAATTGAGTTAGGCTTTTGAGAAAATGGGCAGTACACGAGATAAGCACAAAGTGGATCAACAAGAAATAGGCAGAGATAAGCACAAAGTGGATTAACAAGAAATAGGCAGTGATAAGCACAAAGTGGATCAACAACAGGTGGTGATAAAAGACCAGACAAGGAAAAATTTGATATTTTTGAGCTGATGATTTTAAAACAAAGGCATGGATCAAGGGATATATGATGAAAAATGGGCATATTATGTCAACAGTTTTGAGTGCAACGCTGAGAGTTTAAAGCTGACAAAATGAGGAAAAAGGCTTTCTAAAGGGAAAATGGGAAAAGGCTTTCTAAGGCAAAACAAAGCACAGTTTTACAGTAAGGCACATTGTGAATAGCTATTACAATTTATTAATCTTGTATTTATTTATATATTTACAGTTTATTTATGATAATTTATAGACTCCAGTGCCTTCATTACAGTAGGACAGTTTGCCCACTACAGTACAACGAATTACGGTTTACTCATTACAGTATACCTGTTAGTTTTTTCAGCATAGTTACTCATTACAGTAGTCTATTAAGTAAGTCTATTAAGTATGTCTATTACTATTTATCCTTTACAGTATCAAATTCAAATCAAATTCATAGGACAAAAACAGTGTGGCCAACAATTATAGCACCTAGATTGGCCAAAATTGGGTCAATCGTTTTGATTTTTTGGAGATAAGGAATTGCTCCTGGAACGCTACTAATTATCTAATCGATTTAAGCTTTTAACTTTTTTATATAGCCTTCCAAAGTTGAGAGCCTGTAGACCTTTATAATACACTTTACACTTTACAGTGGATGTTAATAGTACTTTTGCGTGTCTTTATAGTCTTTATAGTACAATATCCCAGATTGTAACTGTTACTTTATCTTATTACTTTACTTACAGTACATTTACTACAGAAAACAAATTACAGTCTGCCTACTACAGTAAACTATTACAGTATGCACACTATGGTAAGTGAATTACAGTATGTTCACAATCATATATCACTACAGTGTAACGATAATAGAACCAGTTACAGTATACCAGAGTGCATCAGAGATGATGAACTTAGAACTGAACTTTCTTCTCTTTCTTCCTTCTCTTCCTTCCTTCTCTTTCTTCCTTCTCTTTCTTCCTTTCTCTTTCCACTTAGATTTCTTCTTTCTTCTCTGGCAAGAAGATACCGGATAGTGGTTAGAGCATCAGCAAAAAGGTTGAGAGTTCAATCCCCTCTCCCGAAATCTTTCTTTGCCATTCCTTGCTTTACTTTATTATTATATCTTCAATCCGGCATACTGTAATGAGAAAAGTGAATGGTTACTGTACTCTCAAAGCAAATTTCTACTAATAAATTGCAACTACTGCTCATTAATCTCCAAATCATTAGGAGGAATGAAAACCCCTTGATTAACGATACTTTTACGTTGACAAACAGAAATTTTGGGTAAAGTATGACAATATTCATCGGGCATCTCTCCAGCTTCTTCAATCACCGCTTCCCTCTCCTCCTTTGTTTCTCTCGTCTTGCTTTTAGATTTCTCCCAAATTTCTCGACCAGTAGCTGCATTGGATCCATTCCAGCTCCCTCTATTTTTCGCTTTGTTTCCCGGGTGATCGTTTGGACGGTAGCACGTTCGGCTCTACAAGCACAAGGGAATGGGATTTGAGTGTGATCAGGTGATTTAGATTTATGTTTAGACATAGCTTATCCTAGTTTAGTTATGCTTTTCTTGACTATCCAGTACTAATAAAATTGTATGCTACTGCTCAAAAGAACTATCGCTTCGAAAGTAGACTGAGAATTTTTAGACTTCTAAACTCTATTGCTTGGAAATTTTTCCCCAAAATCACATGGTCTCACTCGAACGGTCTTGTTCAACTGATCGCACCCAACAATCTCAGCAATTGCCTCAGCCAATCGGATGATCTCTTGCACTTTTCCGTCCATATCCTCTGTGTGCTGCTCCACAGCTTGCAGCCGCTTCTCGATTGATAACTTACCTAAAATAATCTTAAATCTTGGAATTTATCTGAAAATGAGAACCTTTACTAACAATTACATCTAAAATCTAAATCTAAATCTAATAAAATATCATCCAATCTATAACAAGACCTTTTCCATCAGCACATACCCTCGTTATGGTGAAACGGTGAAGGACTGGGCTTTCCAATCGTTACCTCCAATTTAATTTCGAGCTGAAACTTGTCAGACTTTGATAATTCATCCATTCTACCTTATCATTAAACGTTCAACTATCATAATATATTATTTCTATTTTTCAGCTAATTCGTTGGTTTTTAAATTGACTTACATCATGAAATACTTAAATTGACTTAAATCGACATCATGAAATACTTAAATTGACTTAAATCGACATCATGAAACACTTAAATTGACTTACATCATGAAACAGTTGATTCCTGCTGTGCTCCATCTCACAAAGCTCCGTCTCGGCATCAAGCAGTTGATACGGTTTTCTCAATCTGGAAGTCTCAATCAGTTTTAGTCTAATTCTTTGTATGCTATCCACCTCTTAAATTTCCGCATGCATCGGAGAAAAGAAGATAAAGTTGAAGAAACGAATGAGAGGACGATACTTTCGAAGAACCTCCTCATCAATGGCTAAACACTAAGTTACTAAACACTAGTTTTCTCTAATAGTAGTGCACCCAAAGCGTCCCCTAAATTGCTCGAAACCTCGAGAACCACTTATCAGAACCTAGTCGATGTGGGTCGGAAAATGTAGCTGACGATGAGATCTAGCGGGGATTTGAGTGTTGAGCTTCTGCAAAAGCTTGGAAACCGTAAAATAGGCATCAACTCGGCTCGCCAGGGTGCATTACTATTAGAGAGAATACGGTATTTATATCAAGAGTTGGAGCTAATCTTATTGTTATTAACTAGCATTAAATTGTAGAATGCAAGAGCCAGTCTTAAAGGAGCTAGACTTAAAGTATGTATTACAAGGGAAGGTCAACTGGTTGAACCGGCCAAATGGTATGTGACCTATACCATTCGACGCAGAATTTTATTCCGAATCTAGCGTATCCTCTCTAATACTACTGCACCCTGAGCGTCGCTTCAATTGCTCGAAATCTCGAGGGCCGCTTACCAGAACCTATCGATTGGGGTCGGAAAATGTAGCTGACGATGAGATCTAGCTGGGGATTGAGAGTGTTGAGCTTCTGCAAAAGCTTGGAAACCGTAAAATACGCATCAACTCGGCTAGACGAAGTGCACTACTATTAGAGTAATCCGTTCTAAAGAAAACCACCATTTATATCGTAACTAGTCCGTTTGCTGTCAAAAGAGGTATTCTCATAGAGCATCTGAAAGATTAAATACAGCAACAAGACATTTTGACTCACTCTGAATATCAACTTTGTCCAAATCGTTGCCATCGAATGAGGAAGAGATTGAGGATGAAGGAGAGGTTTTCTCAAGTCTTGATGCCCGTTTTGCCCAAAGTTGTTTATAATTTAGCAAAATTATCTGCACTGATTGCATTAAATGTATTGAACTTTTGTATTTTTAAGTTCTATCAGTACTTTGGCATCTAAGAAGACCATTTTGCTTTAAAGGAGACTTTAAAGAAGAGATCAGGAATAAGAACCGATTCTCATTAGAACTAAATTATCGGGCAGGCTGGTGTATTCAATTTAAATGAAATTAAAAGTAAATTGATAGCTATCTAATTTTTGTACAAATTTACAGCTAAATTTCTTCTTTTATCATTTACAATGTAAAAAAATCCTTATTTAAAAGTCCCCTTCCTGTTTACATTTTCTGACCCAAATTCTGTTTACCAGTTTTACCGAGAAATACAATATTTGGGTTAATCCAAAATAGAATGAAAAATTTGTTAAAAGTGATTCTCTAAAGCTTTACTTACTTATCTGAATAAGAATTGAGTACAATCCTTGGATAAGAATACTTTATAAGAAAAAGCGCTCAAAGGATTTACACTACTGATGTCAAATGCAAAGATCATATTGCCATTGGATTGTCACTTTCGTAAGCGGTCTGTAACTCCCTTGTCTTTACCAGTATTTCTAAATATTAATATTACCATTGTGTAGCCCTTGGGAAAAGAGCTTCAGAAAATGTATAACACTAACAATTTAAACTCAAAGACACAATGGAGTTACAGACGTGCGAAAGTGACGATCGTTTTTCAAATATACATATTTCATTGGGTCCAGTACTGTACCAAAAGATTCACCATTATTTTTGAACCATTAACATTACCATTACCATTACCATTACCATTACGCATTAACATTACCATTAACATTAACATTAACATTACCATTACCATTACCATTAACATTAACATTACCAATAACATTAACATTAACATTAACATTAATATTACCATTACTTTTATAAACAAGAACCATTACCCTTATCCTTCATCTAAGCTTATCCAAAACCCACTGCCACCACTTCCTTTCTTGAACCCTCGCCGATCCGGCTCGTCCCTACTTTGAGCGCTCTAAACCAGAAAATCTTCATTTCCGGAAATCTCTTACAAAAAGTCCTTGGGATAATCGAGAATCTTTGTAGAGACATTGCCTAAAGCTTTTAGGATATAATTCTTTGAATTCATCAAACCTTTGACAGTAGAGAATCTCTCTTGACAGGAGTCGGCTTTGTATTTGGATCATTGTAGTAGGGCCATCCATTGTCAATTGTGCGATCAACGAGGTGTATCGCAATAGTTTCTTGTCCTTATTCTCCGGTTTTCTTGAAAGTGAAGTTTAGATTTCCGAAAAAACCTAAGTCCCACAGCCTTCGAAGAGCCTGTGCCAATTTCCTTAAAAGAGTAGAATTATTGTTTACTGCAAGGCTTTCATGATCTGGCTAGATACGTTTTCAACTCACTTTTCCGTATTCTTTCCATATTTTCCCTTGATCTTCTTGTGCAATCTCTTGTCTTTTTAATCTTTCCATCAGCCAGATACACTCTGACAAGCACACATGCCTACAATGTAAAAGTTTCAAGCTTTTAGTCTTTTACTAGCTTTTTTGGTTCCAAGCACTAAAACTCACTTGAAATATGAAATCGTGTCCCATGTCTGTTTCCGATTCTGTGGCAAGATGATAAAGGAAACTCACCAAAAGAGCTTGAAGCATTAATCACAAAAAAGCTACCAATGTTGGAATCACTTCAAGGGCAGCTCCCTCACTCTCGAGTATTGCTTGTCTTTGTCTCACTTTCCATCATCAATGCCATTCCGACTGAAAATGACAAGCTATTGGTGCTTTTGTAAGAGGTAATTTAAAGTACTACCGTAACTTTTCCTTCAGATTTTGCTCGTTCTCCTTAATTAACGTCATGGCTACAGTAATGGCTACAGTAATGGCTACAGTAATTCCCTCTGATTAATATATTTACAAGGTCATAAGTGACTACGGTGGATCTTATGACCAACAAGAGCCCCTCTATGACTGGCTGAACTGCAGAAATGCTATGCGATCTATACCATTCGACGCAGAATTTTACGCTGATTCCGAACATATATCCCGTTTCTTGCTAAATGACAACCCATCAGGAGTTATAAGGGCCCAAAGTTTAAAGAACACTAATCAACACTTTTGATAAAAGCAAGAGAAAAATCTAGAATTGAACCGGGACCGGAATTTTGCGTGGTCTCGCTCTGGAAACGTACGCTGTACTATTTGGTCTAGTTGCACTAAAAACCCTCTGCAAAAAGGCTGCTTAAACCCAAATGACCATATTTTCAGAGCCCTAACAAAACCTTAGACGCTTATGACTTCTGACAAATAGTCATTTAGTTAAACGGAATATATATTCGGAACCAGTATGTAACCTCTGGTGTCGAATGGTATAGGTCGCATAGGATTTCGCCTGCTCAACCAATTGACCTTCCTTTGTAAGTAGTAATACTTTTAGATTCACGTATGCAATTTATATAAGCATTGCAGTAACACCGGAAGTTTCTGCTAAAGTTCATTGTGACCTCGTTTCCTTATGAAATCTTTCCCACTATCCAAGCAACAAACTTCAAAATGATCTTGTTGCTATTTTTCTCCTTCTTTTCCCCTTCACTCACCCGAGACCAAAGTCGAGGCATGTTGATGGGGGTGCAATAAATGGCATACGCGAGCACACACGTAATCACTTTTGATGGCCAGTGCTTGGGGACAATATCACCATAACTGAGAATTGTAATTTTTAAGAAAATTTAGAAATTTTCAACAATTTTATTAGATTAGTTCAAAGTACACAAATTTCTCAATCCTTCTATCCATTACAGTTTGTTTTAGGTAAAGCTTACTGTAATGGAGCTTACTAAGCTATCCATTACAGTAAGCTTTAGGATGAATATATTTTATAACTTCAAGAAGCCTTGTTGATTAAGCCTTATTGTAGCCATGTAATTGCAACTTTACCATACTTTTAGCTGATTCTTACCCTGGTTTACTTCTACCCAATAGTCAAGAAGAGACACTGGTAAACCATACATTGCATCTCCGTAGTTGTTAAAAGTTGAATCAATCCAAAAATTTCACAAGGATTTTTTTGAAAACCTTTTACTCCAACTTGCTTCTGTCTCATTTTTCACTTTTATGTTGTGATTCCGATCGTTACGCGATTCCATCTCATAAACGGATAACGACATCACCAACGCTAGCAATGAGCAAATGTAGTTGGTTGCTGTGAGCTCGAATCTGAATTCACCCTTAGAACTTCTAGTAAGATTGCCTGATTCGGAACACTTTTCATCATTCTTGAGCTCTTTTCACTTACAAAGCTTCTCAATGTCACTTTTCTGATCATTTCCCTATGTAGTCATTTGTCGATCGATATGGAAAAGTCGGAGAATTTGTACAAACGCAACACGTCAAGAAGGACACCACTTAAATCTTTTCAATTCTCACCAACTCATATTCAAAACCGATTCTTCTCTCTGTCGATGAAGAGCATTCCAAAAGTGACCAAAATAATAAAGCATATCAATCATGCAGACAAGACGACAAGCGTAATAGAGAAACCTGAAGCTTGAACTAGATTTGTAACAAAAACATCTTCACTTGGCATTCTCTGACTTTTTCCGCGACAATTTGCTGTTTTCTCTCAGCACAACCCCTTTTGATTTTGTTTTTTTTGATTATCATTTGATGCAGAATAAAATTGCGCATCGAATGATACTAAAATTAGCTCAAAATATAATATCCACGTGCAAAGTTGTCTTCTACAAACCTAAACCCGCTCATTATGGGCGGGACTTATCGCTTGTTGTTGCTAATTTAAGGTTTTCTGGTTTTTCTCAGCAATTAACTTTTCGATTTTGATTATCACCGATGCAGAATTAAATTGCGCATCGAATGATATCAAAAACCAACTCAAAATATAATATCCACGCAAAGTTATAAGACAAAAGGCTAGCAGATAACGAGTGGGGCTTAGGTTTCAAGCCAACAACTTTTGCATGGATATTAAGCATTTTGAGCTAATTTTAGTATCATTCGATGCGCAATTTTATTCTGCATCGAATGATAATCAAAATCGCAAGATTTGTGCTGAGAAAAACAATGAAAACCGTAAATTGCCAACGATAAAAAAGGACCGACAAATGTTTTTGTCAAAAGTCTAGTACAAAACAGGTCAATACTTGACAGTTTCCAGGCTCTAGGCTTGACTTGTAAGCCTTGACTTGACCAGGAAACTATTTTTATGTTTTACAACTCCTTTGTGTCTGTTCTCCAACAAAAGATCAAGTCTCACCCATAACGAGCGGGGTTTGGGTTTTTAGCCAACAACTTTGGCACATGGATATTACATTTTGAGCGACATTTGATATCATTCGATGCGCAATTATATTCTGTATCGAATGATAGTCAAAATCGAAGGGTTGATCCTGAGAAAAACATACAAAAACACGGCAAAAAAGAACCGACAGATTTTTCGTTACAAGTTTAGTTTAAAAGGAACAGGCCAAAGGATAAATAAGAATAAAGCTATAAACATCTAACAATTGTACGCAAAATCGGCTATGCTATATCTAAATTCTTTATATTTCCGCATCAGCACCAATTGACCAGATTCTGATCGCGAACTCGAGAATGAAAAAGATGGCCAGCACCAATTTCCATAATGAAATTGACATTGTAGAACTAAAAAAGGGCTTTTTTTTAATGCAAATTAATTGATTTTGAACACCACTGACAACACTTACTTACCAAGAGATTGGAAAAGGTTTCTAAAATGAAATATATTAGTTTTCGAGTTTTCTGTGTCAACGATCAATAGTTTTCCAACGGAAAATGCCATTGTTTGGCCAATTTCCCTTCAATCTTTTTTATCTTTGATTTCAACCGATAGAAAATTCAAATTCTGCATCAATTGATATTAAAATCAAAAGATCCGAAGGAAATTGACCGAGATATGCTATTTTTCAGTTGCACACCGATTGCAATATTGCTTTTGTTAATGGTCATCGAAAATTCCCAGTTTTAGAATAGATTCTGGCCTAATTGATTGGCTTTTTTTTATTTCAACTCACAGTTTTATCATCCGGACTTTAATCAGCTAAAGCACCAACAATAACTAAGATCAAAACAAATGTAAAAAATACCTAAAGATTTCTTGTTTTTCGTTTAATTCTTGAAAATTTTATAGATTTATATGTTTATTAGATTCTTGTCAACTTACTGAAATGATATGGGAAATTTGAAGCTGATCGGGGATTAATGAGGAAATTAAAACGGCAAAAGCGGCGTCGTTTATACTCACGCTCGTAGTCTGTGAGTTTAGTATAAAAATTTTCACATTTGTATTGAAGTTTTAGATCTAAAAGTTTCACTTAGGGTTTGGCTAAACTACTTAATTTCTTACAAAAGCTAGTTTTTAATCAAAACAATAGAAAATAGTCTCAAAATGAAACAGAATCAATGGGAGAACCTCCCATGATCAAATGTCTAAAAATCGACTTTTTCGACTTTTTTACTGAAAATTTGAACTTTTTTTCTTGACCAAATACAGTAATCATTTAGAGCTTTTTAAGATTTTTATCAAAAAGACCAACCAGTGAGTCGAATAGTGTCCCTTCTCGATACCGGATTGTTATTTCACTCCGAGATCCAACGGACGGAGAACCACTGTTCATAATATGCACTGAAATTTTTCATTGAAAAGTCTTCATATCTTTGAATTTTGGGCACAATGTACCCAAATCCTATTCATTCAATTCATAGCCATTATCTAGAAAATTTATTAGCTCTCAACATTTTTGAGTGCATTGAACTCATCTTTGAGGTCAGAGCTGGGGATACGCCTTAATGGGGTGACTTTTGAGCTTCTTTGTCTCTTTTGAGACAAAGTTCTAAATAAAAACTAATTTTTCATAAATTGTATATAAATATAATAAAAACCATGGCATATGATAGGTTTTTAAATGATAAAACAATAACGAAATAATTAGTTGACATTTTTGTAGTGCTTTTTAGCTCGATTGGACTCCTTTATCCTCATCATCTTCAAACAATCTTTCGCAAATATTCTTCAGGTGTCAATAAACAAAATCTCAGAAAATTTAGTGCTAAAATTTAGAAAAAGAATACGAATTCGTCAGAAATTCGAATCAATTTCGATCATGGGTGGAATGAATTCTAGACGTGGGCGTCCCAAATTTCCCCAAAAATCTGATTTTGTTTAAAAAGTCGTTAAATTCACGCCAAAGGAAGCACAAACATTCCCCAGTCTTTTTTAGGCAATCACAAAGTAATAAAACGAAATTAGAAATGGTTGGGATTGATAAGTGAACGGGAAAGCGGGAATCGATCAAAAGAAACTGATTTGAGGCCAGTCGGGTAGTTGTAAAGTTTTGGAAGAATTAAATGCACCAAAAATCATTGTTCAACTCTTATCTACTCTATATAAAGCAGAAGAGACGTTTGTCTGTCCGTCTGTTTGCCCGCAAAAAGGGGCGGGACTTAGATTGCGTGGAAAACGAGAACGTTAGTGAGCGCTTTTTGCTGTCAATATAATAATATATGATATATAAAACATAATACAGTGCGTTTCAAATTCTTAAACGCACCCTCTAAAATAGCGGATTTTGCATTTTGACCACCGCTACAACTATTAATCTTTTTCTATTAGAAAGAGCATGTCTTAAAACCTAAATAACACGAAAAAGAAGCATACTGTAAAAAGTAAAAATTTTCAAAATAGAAACTTTTTGCTAAATCAACCGTTTCAAATTCTTAAACGTACTATGAAAATATTTTTATTTATCGACAAAAATTAAAAATCAAAGGTAAAAAATCAAAACTAATGATCTGTACACGCACCAGAACGATTAATTACTTGAAAAATGCGGTCTGACATTGAATTGATGAGGTTTTGAAGAGCAGAGACGTCGAGATCGCTCCAGGCCGAAAAAATTGCTGCTTTAAGTGCAGAAACGTCTTGAAACTGACGCTGATTCTTGTAGACAGCTCGGACAAGTATTCCCCATAAATTTTCTATCGGATTGAGGTCAGGAGACTGAGCGGATCAGTCCAAAGTTGCAATGTTGTTGCTGTTCAGCCAGTTCAGTGTGTCTCCGGCTCGATGAATTGACGCGTTGTCGTGTTGAAACAAATCGGGAACGGTTGGATTTAGGAGCCAAAATGGCAACAAGCAATTGTTCAAGATATCTATCTAGTCATCCGATTCGAAACCATCTTCAGAGCGACCGTTCCATCAGCAAAAAAGGCGGCCCAAACCATCACAGAACCACCGCCAAAGTTTCGAGTTCCAAACACCATCGGATCACGTCGAAGATCCCTCCAATAGTAGCCAACGCCATCGGGGCCATCCAAATTCCATTTCTTCTTATCGGAAAAGATCACCTAAACGCAAAAAAATAATAAAACATAAGCGGATTTCCAACCATAGACCAATTTTGATTCATATGAGTCTTGGCGAAGGCCAATCGGGCTTTCTTGTGCAAAAGCTTCACGGTCGGTTGGATGTTCAATAATTGTTGATCGATATGTGCGTTTTTCCTTGATGGCTCGCCAAATTTTCGACTTCGAAGAGTCGATTTTCCGTTCCGTTTTCACTTCATTGATCGTTTTCCTTGGATGTTGTTCATAATATGGCGTCTAGCTCGCGGTGTAAGCTTTGGTTTTGGTCCTGGCTTCTTCTTTGGTGTAGAAACGAACTCGGACTTTATATAATTTCGTATGGCAGAGTCGGATCGGCCCAAATTTTTTGCGATTTTCCTTATTGAGTCGCCAATGCTCAAACGGGCATCAATCTGGCCTTTCTCATAATCCGTGAGCAGCTTTCCATGTGCCATTTACCTGAAAATTAACAAAAATTATAAATTTAATAAAAAATACGCACAACAAAACGAAAAATTTCAAATAACAAGAGCAAAGGCGGGTGCGTTTAAGAATTTGAAACGGTTGATTTAGCAAAAAGTTTCTATTTTGAAAATTTTTACTTTTTACAGTATGCTTCTTTTTCGTGTTATTTAGGTTTTAAGACATGCTCTTTCTAATAGAAAAAGATTAATAGTTGTAGCGGTGGTCAAAATGCAAAATCCGCTATTTTAGAGGGTGCGTTTAAGAATTTGAAACGCACTGTATAATAATAGGTTGATGCATAAGTTTTTTGTTCCTTTTCGTCTGCCGTTTCAAGCCAACAAATGCACGAATTAAACTACGGTTGATTTCATTAGAAAAACCAATTATTTTTCTGCAAAATAACATTAAAACGGGTTTAAAAATATTTTATGCCTGGATTTTCTTGAGAGTATGAAGTCGGGTAGTCAAAAGGGCTAACTCGATGATGCGGTTTAGACACCTTAGCTAAAGAAAACCCTATTCTTCGTGTCAATAGATAAAAGATAGAGAAAAAAAGTTTGATATTTCGCCAAAATTTCAGAGAAATTCATTCAGCCAATTTTTCCGTAGAGTTTTTTATAGATTTTTACGAAAAGGCGTTTTTTACTCTCGAATTTGCTTGAAAGTGAACCGAAATTCATTTAAAAAGATGGAAATTGAACAAAAAAACACTTTTTTATAGAGCAAACTATAGATTAATTGGTGAATTTGTTACTTTTTAACAGAAGTACGAAAAAAACGAAAAGACTTATGCATCAACCTAA
>CAUEEP010000194.1:0-46004 GCA_958450365.1 Mesorhabditis belari
CGGTACTTTTCCAATATCAAAAAGCGAAAGGAAAATCAGGGAAGCGAAAGGAAAATCAGGGGAGCAAATTTTGCCAGCGCTACATATGTCCTATATTATACGTAAAAAACGTACCGGCATGAAATCCGCGAATGACCCGTTATTCTTACAACCTTTATATTAGATCACAAAAGTGACTTAAATATCTAACACCAAGCCTACCTCCTACCGTCCCTATCGGACGGTAGGAGATAAAACTTCTCTTTTTGCCGAACGCTCCTCAGGGGGGAACGAGCAAATGTAAACGAAGTAACCAAACAAAATCTTTCTAGCAATCCCACAAGTTGACAGCAAAAAGGATTATTCAGTTTGTTTTTCCCGGACAAATGCAGCGCATCGTCGTTAAGTTTTTTAAAAAAACGTTGCATTTAAAATACACTCCTGGAAATGATTTTGATTTTCCTTTCGCTCCCCCGATAATCGGACCGCTTCCCCGATATTGGAAAAGAACCCACTTCCCTTTATCCAATAATGCTTTTTCTAGAGAAAGTAATTCTAGAATATACTAGCAAAAAAAAGAATTCTTTTTATTTGAGGCATCGAGAGCTGAGTTAGACTCAATAAATCGATAAAGCAATCAGAATTCTGCCGCACTATCTACTGAACTTTTTGAACGTTTCATTTTTACACCGGAAACGGTAATTCAAGGTCAACCATGAACTTAAGCGGGCATTTAGGGTGGGCTATTTTCTTCGGAAAACCCCGAAAACCATTCGAAACGGAAATGGGTTCTCGGTTCTCCATTGTGAACGAATCCAACCCCAGGCGGCCACAGACGAATGATTCTCGATGCCAAATGGTTGATGGAAAAACCGGGAAGGTATTAGAAACATAAAGCATTTCAAAATAGATGTCCCCGGCGTTAAATCGAACCAGCGACCTCTTCTGTTTGCTAGAAATTGTGGTGTAATAGACAGACGCTCTGCCACTTTGAGCCAATGAGACGACGGGGATTGCAGGAGTCGAAATTATCCTTATCAATGATACAATTCCCAAAATTTCAATCAAAAATGAATTGCCCACTATCAGGATTGAGCTGATGACCTTCTGTTTACTCAATTCTTTTACGAGACAGACGCTCCGCCACTGGAGCTAAACGAAGTGTTGAGGGGAAAGAAAGAGAAATGGATGAACAAATATCTCATTCAGCACTTCATTTTTGAAATTTGAGGAATTGTGCCAGTCATGAGAATAATATGAATTGTTGATCCAATGGTCTTTGGCTTGGCTCAGTGGCAGAGCGTCTGTCTAGTAAATTATGAAGGTCGTTGCTCTGATTTCCAGCATGAGACATTTATTTTTTTAATGAAATGTTTTGTAATGTTTTTTGTATTGTTTCCAATCCATCCCCATATTTTCTTTTGAATTTTTTAGATTTTCGCGTAGAGATTGGATCCCTCTCTGAAAAGACTCAAGAACCTGGAAAAATTTGTTTGAACAATCGTTCCCCGCTCACTTTAGCAAATGATGTACCCTACCGAAAATTTCAAAAATTGATGTCTCATGCTGGAATCGAACCAAAGCGACCTTCTGTTTACTAGACATTGAAGTGTACTTCAGACAGACGCTCTGCCACTGAGCCAGCGCAGACGGTGAGATCCAAGAATCTCATATTATTCTCTATAAATGGCACAATCTTCGGTCGAATTTCAAAAATAAATTGCCCACTATCAGGATTGAACTGATGACCTTCTGGTTACTCAATTCTTACTGAGACAGACGCCCTGTCACTGAGCTTAAACGCGCGATGAGTGGAAAGAAAGGAAAATGTTCAATGAATGGATCAATCAGATATTTGTACATCAGAACAAAACTCAATAAGCTGTTCAAATATTCAAAAACAGCAATTTCCCATCGTTTTCAACACCCGGATGACTCAGTGGTAGAGCGTTGGTCTTCTAAACCAAAGGTCGGTGGTTCGATCCTGCGGCGGGAGTGTTTGATGGATTACCAATTTATTTAGGTGCCATTTCAATGTTCATCATAGCACCATTGAAGAGCATTTACATTTGATTGGAAAGTTAAACATGCGGAAAATGGGTCCCACTTGAACTGACCTTCAATCACAAAATTTCCCGTATGTGAACTTGTTCAATTTTGATTCAAAACTCGAAAAGCAATATGATTTTTGGAAATCGATTGTTACTTGTGATGAAACGTGGATATTATATGATACAACGTTGAGAGCTCAAACACCAATGGCTATCATCGAAGCAAGCCCCGGTTGTCACGTCAACCTGGTCTGCATGGAAAGAAGTTGATTTTGTGCGTATCGTGGATTGATTTATTTCGAACTGCTCAAACCAGGTAAAACAGTCACAGCTGTGAACTTTACAGTGAGCTGTTAGAGCGGGTGGACTGCCAAATCTCGACATGACACTTCAAAAATTCGATTTTTGCATGATAATGCAAAACCGCACACGGCAAAGATGACTCTCCAACAAATCGAAGAGATGCGCTGGAAACTTCTACCTTCTACCGCCCGCTACAGCCCCAAGAATGGCCCCATCAGACTACCACTTATTCAGGTCTCTAAAGCAGCCCATCTACGATCAGCTGTTCAAGGATTCCCAGGAAGTCGAAAATGTGGTCACCAACTATTTTTCGTCAAAAAGTCTGAGTTTCATGAATACGGAATTATTGGGACTAAAGGGCAGATCGCACGATGTCCTAAATAACAAAGGAGAATAATTTTCTATATTAATCCTCTTTATTTATTGTTTCTTAAAATAAAAATTTTCCCAAGTGAACCGAATATCTAATAAATCTAATAAAGTCATTTATATGTATAGAAAAATTCAATCAAATTGAATGTAAGATCAAATTGATTTGTGACTATAAATATTCTCCGAACTGGAATTTTCCATTCTGGAGATGATGTATTAAGACATCTAACCTGTAGCCAGGATTTCAATGTTCTTGGGAAGAATGGCTAGAGCTTCGTTTGTCCAGAAGCGCCCATAATCAATTTAAGATCCAAAAAGAAAATCTGAACCAGATTTTCGCGCTAAGATATCCGGGGAACTGGACGAGATTGCACGCGCGATTGAATTTGTAACGTTAAACTTTGTCATCAGACAACAAATGATAAAAATCCAATCATGAAGTAAATAGCGGAAGATGAATTTGTATATTAACTTGGTAGTATTTACTTTGCAGAATAACTATTCATTCAAGTTTGTAAATGTGTTGGAAGTTTGGTTATATATTGAAATATATAACCAAACAAATATAATTATAAATATGAAATATAAATATTTGAATTGTACAAGGACAAAATTTCGTTTTTTTCATGATTGATCAGATCGAATAACATCTGGTTTTGGTTGTTGCGGTTTAACTATCGCTGAATCTCCACCCGTGATGTGAATCGCCTTTTGAGATGCTGAAAACTTCAAATTTTCTAATCAACTATTGTCAATGTCGCATTCTTTGTCTACTTACACACCTGATAAAGTTTAATGGGCAGATCCTGATAGTATTTTGTCACAAAAAGAACGATGAAACAATTGCCGGAAGAATGCAAAGTGGTTATCATTAGTGGATTGGATAAAATGTTTTCTGAAAAGCAAAACTGCATAGAAATGGGAGTTTTCTAAGACTTACTTGTTTGCTGGTCTTGGAACATATAATATGCCAAAACGAATATAAGCCAAGGTAGAGCTATTGATACTGTCAACAAAAAAGATCATCTAGATATTTTTAACGAAACTTTTTACAATTAGTTTATGTGAGGTTTTAACTAGGGAATTTTGTCAAGTTAAAATCGAGTTTTCACATGAGCCTTGGCCCATCTGATAGGGTTTTCATCGGCGATTCTGAATCTGAAAACTCGATCTTGACTCTGACATTCTATAGTAAGGTTGCCGAAGAGATCTGTAAACACAAAATCGGTCAGAACCTTTTTGAAACCTAGTGACCAACGTCCTATTGGGCTGGGGACTATGACTCAGCGGCTAGTTTCCCCAACATCCTCTTAAATTGTAAACAACACCGGTTGTCGGCATTTTTGGCGAGCAGATAAGAACAGATCTATTCTCTCAAAAACAATGATGAATCAAACCTTTATCTCTTTATTTTAGTCTATTTTTTATTTTGCTTTGTTGGGTGACCATCAATAATCTGCCATCCTGACATTCGAGACATGCTATGTTATACGAGTCCCTTTAAGGTCACAATGGAGCCCAATGTTCTGCTAACCTTGGCAAGATTTACGGTGAAGATGCACTCGTAGAACGCACTTGTCAAACCTGGTTTGCTAGGCTTCGTTCTGGGGATATGTCTCGGGAAGATGGAAGAAAGGGTCATCCAGGGGTCTCCTTTGACGATGCTAAGTTGCTTGAAATTCTCCAAAGAAACGATAGGCTGTCTTCACGGGAAATAGCAGAAGAATCCTCAGTTGATCACAAAACAGTATTGAATCATTTGCATGCAAATGGCTTTAAATCAAAACTTGGGGTTTGGGTCCCTCGTGATTCTCACGGACACCCAGAAGTGGCAACGAGCTTCAATCAGCGCCGCCCTTCTCCTCTCGTTACGAAAGGAAATCTTTCTCTCCGGTATTATTACGGGGGACGAGAAGTGGGTTCTAACCACCAACTTCCGAAGGAAGCGCCAATGGGCTGGAGCTGGAGAGAAACCCGATCATGACGCCAAGCTTCAGAAGTGCACCAGAAGAAGTCACATGCTTTGCTGTTTTTGGGATATCGATGGAATGGTATTCTGGGAACTCTCTTGATAGCAAGACCAATCTCAATTCTATCAAATACTCAGGAGCAACTTGGGAAATTGAATGTTTCTTTGGCTGAAAAAGACCCTCAAAGACCAAAGTGATTCTCCACACATGACAACGCCCGGCCCCATGTTTCGAAGATGACTCGTTCCAAATTGAACTCACTTGGATGGGAGGTGCTTGCCTATCTGGGATACAACCCTGATCTTGCACCATCTGGATTATCACTTATTCAGGGCCATGAGCAATGATTTGGCAAATGTACACTTTGGATCTCCGGAGAATGCTAAGTCCAAAAATGGCTGTCCGATTATGTTTGACTCAAAACCCAAAATTTTCTACGAGAGGGGCATCCGGCTTCTACCAGTAAAATGGGCCCAAATCGTGCAAAATAATGGAGAATACTTGAATGATTTGCTTGTGAAATGCTCAACCTATTTGCCTTTTCTTTTAATTTCGGCTGATTCATAGTCCCCAACCCAATAGATAAAATTTATAAGAAAGGATACAAATTACAAGAGGATAAAAATTTACAAGAGGTCAAAAAATTCTATTGAATACAAATTTTATCAATTTTATCGCCTCTAGACAGCCCGACTTTGCTGCAGGGATCGAGAAACCGACTACTCGTTGACAAAAGTGTATTGATTCTAACGGCTGTTATTTTGAATGATTTGATTTTTTAAATAAAAATTTTTGCAATTGGAAATCATCAAGAAAAATTATTCTCCAGAGTAGCTAATGAATATCATCCGTGAATCCACTCATGTACCTGAACTAACGAAACTCGTAATAATTGCTGCTGCATCGTTTGTATTTTGATACTCAGAGGAGGCCCGAGATGAGGAAGTTTGTATAAAAGAGTTACAACAACAATGATCCAACTAAAAGCTTAACTTTGAAACAATTTAAGTTACTCCGGTATTACTTAACAAATAAGTTGAACGTGTTTTTAGTTTAAAGTATGAGCTCGACATGGACTTGAATCTATTCAAAAGACCAACCTCATCGCAAAGACCAGGAAAAATCCGATTAATGCAAATGTCAGGGGAAAATTTGAATCGTTTATAAGAACAGACAAATCTACTGGAAGATTTGGTCTAAGAATTGTTTAATTGTATCTTTCTCAAAAAATTTTAATGTAAATAAAGTTACCCTATTATTCTCGTGTATTTGATAAGGAATCACCAAATAATCAAAGTAAGCGACGATTGTGATCACCAAAAGAAATACGCTCGTGTAAAAAACTAAAAATTGACATTTTTCAAAATTGATTTCTTTCATACAGAAAAATATTCGTCGAACTCGAATTTTCCATTTTGGAGACGATATAGCGAGACATCGAAGAGAAAAGTTACACGAATGTAAAAGAATATGAAAGATAGAGAGAAATAAATAAATTGCTAGAATTTGCAGTTAACAAGAAACAATAACCATCTCATCTTACACCAAATATGTGAAGCTCTGTTTGACTGAAATTTATTGAACTTGCTGAAATGATGGTGAAAGTTGGGATAATGACGGGGCAAGCGAAGGACAAAGTAATCGTCATTGATAGGGAACATAGCTAAAATGAGATGTTAAAGGGTGTAACAATCGAGGCTGACTCCAAGTGAGAAATTTTTATCGCCGATAACTATTATGTTGTTTTTATTTGATGCTTTTTATACCAAAAATAGCAGAAACAAATCGGCTGGATTGATTTCCTGTTATATTCGGCAAAATTCTTGTTAATGAACATCTCCTGCTGCGGCAGACAGTTTTGAACGAGCCAACTGGCAAGCCACTCCTCTCGCAGAAAATTAGAATCATTCCTTTTTGACTTTTCTTTTAAAATGAGCGATGATGAGACTATTGAAGATGATAAACTGACGTACGTCATTGTTGAGTTAGCACAATTCGAAATTTTCCTGCAACATTGCTATATTTCTAGAAGGCCGAAGTAAAGGAAAGTCAAAAACAATCAATTGGGCAAGAAGTGGAATTTTGCCGTAACAGCCGTAACTCGATGTTCATGTCAAGACGATAAAAGGATTTGATGGTCGACACAGAAGTTTGTAGAAGGTACAGAAACTTGGCTGACCAACCAATCACAGTAGCTAATTAAGTCGCACAAATTGGCCACCCCAATTTGGTTCCTTCCTTATGTTTTGAAAATACCGTTCTTATCGAAAAGACATTTTCTTCGTCTTTCAAAACATCATTTATGGCCTGTATCTATCAGATAACAGGAGTGCTTGATTTAGAGCTAAAATCCTGGATACAAGCCACCAAGATAGACTTAAAATGAGTTAGGTTCTCATTGGAAGCTTGGTAAAGTATTATTGTCAAAGCGCAATATAATATATTTAAGCTGTTTACTCAATTGAAACCAACAACCCTTTCTCCAGCGCAGGCTGACACTGACCACGCGTATAAAGAAGCTTCAGTAATTCCACTTTTGCAAAAACGGTCCCACTAACCCTCAGAACTAATTTGATTTTTTAAATTAGATAAAATTTTACACATATATCTAAATTTTCAGCCAAATTGGTTCAGCCATTTTTCTGAAATCGCACAACAGACAGACACACAGATATACTCTCTCTCATAATAAGTAACGAGCTAAGCTATCATTTAGCTTGGGATCAACACAAAATTATTATTTACTTACAATGATCGCAATTTGAAGCATTCTGAACGCTTTAATATGATCTGGAGCTTTCACACAACTGAATATACCAATGGTGAGTGAGCAAATAAAGCCATCGATTGGAAGTTGAATTAAATAAAGAGTCTCGAGAATTGAATATTCTGACATTTGAGTCTGATAGTGGGAAAATTGAGCCAAATGTGACTATTTGTTAAACCAAAAAGTAGAGTGAACGAATTGGAAATAAAAATGGAAACAGGTGTTTTTTGAGAGTCAGCAGACAGCTTTCTGAAATTTGCAGCTTATACTCATTCAAGAATTACAAAATGATATTGGGTTGATAAGTCTTTAGTAAATGTTTGAACTGTAATTTTTGAAAAAATAAACTATATATTTATTCAAAATAAACACCATTCTTAAGTATAACTTGTTGCCATTTATTGCGCAAAGCGCTGATTTCCTTTTCCCAAAAGTTATGGGGCTGCCGCTTGTGGAAGGAGTCGATCCATTTTTCGATTTCCTCCGCATCTCCAAAGTGTTCATTTGCCAAATCAACAGCCATTTTCTTGAAAAGATGAAAGTCACTAGAGGCCAAGTCAGGAGAATAAGACGAATGGAGAAGAACTTCTCAGCCTAAAGACTTCAGTTTTTCCTTGAACAAGTTTGCAAGGTGGGGCTGTGCGAAATGAAAAGAAGAATGGTTAGAATTGGAAAACAGATGCTTTTGGAATTTCCCTATAAAAATTATCAAAATAAGCTGGAAACATTGATTGTGAATTAACAAATATTCTAGAAATCGAAGATTAAACTGTAGAATTACTGGAAAATGAAAATGACTTTCTACTTATGACCTGCAAGATCACGGTAGTTTAGCACTTTTAGAAAAACATGATTTGAGCACTCTCTACAGGGGAGTGTCATTCTAATACAGCATTTACAGTATTTGATAATATCGACAGGATGACACAAAAGTCCGGGAGCCACCCTGTTTTTAGGGCCAACAGAAAATATTTAAAAAGAATTTATCATTTCGAAATCTATTGGGTTGGGGGAGAATGAGTCGGCGCCGAAAATGAAAAAAATGTCTAAAACTTCTATTCGACTTTGTCAAATAATATGCGTTTGATATCAGTAGAATGGTTAACTAATTCTCTACAAAATCACATTTAAAAGAAAATTCAAACAGCGCCTCCGCTCAAGAAAAGCCATTTTTTCACAAAAACTACAAACTGTGATCTAGAAAAAACCATTGGTGGGATCTTCCTGCAAATTTGGCAACTTAAGTAATTCAATGTGCTCTATCTTTTTTATATAAACACCAAAGAAGGTTTATGTGAAAGAAACTGTTCAAATGATGAGTCGGACTCTTTGCCATTTTAACCAGCTGCGTTTGGAAGTTCATAAACTCGACGAAAGAAAAGCTTTGTGGAATCTCTCAAAAGTGATTTTGTAGAGAAATAGTGGATCCTTTTGATGAAACCAAACGTATGTTTAAAGAAGGCTTTATGTGTGCAAAAAGTCCCTTTAAAGTTCGGCGCCGACTCATTCTCCCCAACCCAATAGATGAAATTTCGGTCTAGAACACATTTTTCCGCAAAAACAGAACTTTCTCATCGCGTATTTAGGCAAGGAAGACTTTTGGCTTCACCCAAATTTTTCAACCAAAGCAACTACCAAACTTTTGTATGCTTATATATAAAGATCAATATCTTGAGCTAAAAATAGCGGCATAACTTTTTATTTTGGGAAGTTTTGTTGGAAGAAATGATCGAGATTACCAAGTCAAATTTGAAGTTTTTCGAGTTCACGTTCTTTTGACTCGGAATCTATCAAAACACCATGTATTTTTTCAAAATTTTAAGTGAATATTTATGATTATGCTACTGTTTTTTGCAAACAATTTCAATTTTAACTTTTTATTTCTTTTGGAATCAGTTTTTAATTGAAAATACTCACAAAAATTGACTTTCCTGAAATAAATTTTTCTATTTTATATAACCTTGATTTAAAATCTGATTATTACATAACTTTTTATTAGAGAAGAGTCATAAAAGAGCATTTTGATGGTTTAGTTTGGATTTTCTGAAAAAATGCGAAAAGACTTCTTTGCCAACTTAATATTTTCTTAAGTGAAACAGCAATTAAAATTTGAAAGCCGATTACGACTCGCCAACTTTTTAAAGCTATAAGTTTTGCGTTTCAGCTTTAATCAACCCGCAATTTTTTCTATTCGTTTAAAAAGAGTTTAAAGAATAGAATCCCTTATGACTGACTCGATTTAATAAGAAATTTCAGAAAATCCAGATAGTTTTTGGGAAAAATTCAAGCGACCAGGCATTTGATTGCGTTGATTCTGGCGATATATTCATCCTAACCTAAACTCTTACCGCAAATGCTTGACGACTTATATCCGGCCCATCTTAGAATATGCTTCTATTGTTTGGTCTCCCGCGCACAAGTCTTTATTGAACGCTTGGAGAAAATTCAGAGGAGGTTCACAAAAGTCGCTTTATGGAAAATTGAATATTCTAAATATTCTAGCTTTACTTATGAGGAGAGACTTGCTTTTTTTTGAACTAAAAACTTTACAGCATCGTCGCTTTGTCATTGATTTAGTCGAAATTTTCAAAATCCTCCGTTGTAAAACAGATTAGCCCTTTGTTTATAGACTTTTTCAAATTTAAACCGCGGTCAGGGGCCCAGAAGTGGCTCATTCCTTTTGCAAATTCCCTTTGCTTCCAATGCCTCTTTATCAAATTCATTTCCCGTTAGGAGCCGCTAGATTATGGAACTTGCTCCCAAACGACATACGAGAAATTCAGTCGCTTTTCATATTCAAGAAACGTATCGATGCTTTAGATCTAGTGGCTCTTTGCCGTAAGTAATTGGCTTATTGATTTCAGTATGTATTCTATGATTAAGTATCACTGTGCATTTCTCTATGATTTCTTTCACTTTATCGTTTGAATAAAGTATTATTATATATTATTAATGAATAAATCAATTTGCTTGTAAAGCGTTAAATTTAACACAAACTCGCCATAATTAGAAACTTTTTATAAGAATATTCAGCATTGATAGTTTTTTTGTTATCTTAAACCCTGAATTTGACAAGATGGCTTTGGACTTTTGTGTCACTCTGTACATAGTCATCAATCTTATAGTCTGTAAACAGCTCTTACAGCAAGAAAGCAAGAAAAAGCAGCAAGTAACCGGCTCTTACAGTATCCTTAATCAGCTGTCGTCACAATTTGCAACCAATAAACAAAGACTTAGCAAATATTGTCTATCGCTACAGTGAAGTGCTTGACTCACAGTGAGGAATCACTTCAAATCGATTGGCGGCTGTTTATCAAAAAAATGGGGTTAAAAAGGGGAATCAACGGTTGTCGGTGTGCTTTTTGTTTCGATCATTGAGAAATAGCCAATAGCACTTGTTAGACAATGACACTTGTTAGTCGCCTATTTACCCTCAAAAGAAAAGGTGTTACCGGAAGTGTTATCTAGTCTTTATGCACTTTTTGATCCCAGGAAATCTTGGATTGAGGATTCAAATCACTTTAAGGGATTGTCAGAAAAAGCTTTGAGAAAAAGCTGTTAAAAAAAAGCTCTTAAAGATAAAACTCTTAGAAGATTTAAAATGCTCTACATGATGCGGCAGAATTATGAAAACTCAAGTTATTGAGCCTAACTCAGTTCTCAGCTCTATCGTTTCATCTCTTATTTTGTTTTCTTTTCGCTATTTCTGGCCCCTATTAAAACACAGCTTTTCCTATTGTTTTCTTTTGACTCGATTTATCTCTTGATCTTTTAAAATACAACTTTTCCTATTGTTTTCTTTCATTTTAAGTTAAGTATTGTTTAAGTAAAAGTTTGGATTCGGTCTCTCAATCGTCTTCAGTCTCAAAAAGCGACCGTAATGCGAAGTTGGGTTTTTTAGAACTTTGAGACAGCAATAAAGACTCAAATCAAAGATTTCTAGGGGTAGTTTTGCAAGTTCTTTCCAAAAAACACGGTTTCAAGATGATTAGAGCATGGCATCAAGAAGAAAAAATGAAAGCTGAAACTGAGAGCTAAAAACGTCTTTTTTCAAACCCTATTTTGCGCACCCCGAAATGTGTCAAAAATCAAAGTGATAATAAAAAAGCAATAGAGTAGCTTATAGAGCTTGTTTTCAGCTTTCAGAATCATTATAACACTTCTAGTTTACGATGGAAAGACTCGAAGTTATAGCTCTTCCAAGATGGAGCAAAATTCTTTTTGATAATCTTTTGCCCAGTACTGGATTTCACGGTTTTCGTAGATTTCTGATAGAAATTTTTGCAAAAACCGTTTCTTTAATTGAACTTCAATGTTTTATTAAACTTCTTAAGCACGTTCATGTTTTTGGGCAATCGTAATCATAAATAGAATCTTAGAACGATTCATAGTGGTTCAATCGGGAATTCCCTGACGCGCCCACTTTAAATAATTATCAGAACCTTTAGGAAACACTTCCCCTTTATCCAATAATGTTTTTCCTAGAGAAAGTAACTCAGAGTATACTAGCAAAAAAGAATTCTTTCATTTGAGGCATCGAGAACTGAGTTAGATTCAATAAATTGATAAAGCAATCATAATTCTGCCGCACTCTGTACTGAACTTTTAAACGTTTCATTTTTTACACCGAAAACGGTAATCCAAGGTCAAGTCGTGAACATAAACGGGCATTTATGGTGAGCCATTTTTCTCGGAAAACGCTGACACCATGAAAAGAGAAATGGGTTGCCGGGTCCTCCATTGTGAACGAATCAACCAAAAGTGGCAATTCTAACCGTAATTTTCTCGATTATTGACATTGATTCATTGGATTCCGATCATAGACAAATTCTCGAGGCCAAATGGTTGATGGAAAACCGGGAAGGGATTGGAAACATGAAGCATTTCTAAAATAGATGTCTCATGCTGGAATCGAACCAGCGACCTTCTGTTTGCTAGACATTGAGGTGTACTAGACAGACGCTCTGCCACTGAGCCAATGAGACGATGGGATTCCAGAGTTGAAATTATTCTTATGAATGACACAATTCCCAAATTTCAATCAAAAATGAATTGCCCACTATCAGGATTGAACTGATGACCTTCTGTTTACTCAATTCTTTTACGAGACAGACGCTCTGCCACTGAGCTAAACGGGCGATGAGTTGAAAGAAAGAAAAAATGGATGAACGAATATCTCATTCATCTCTTCATTTTTGAAATTCAACAGGAACTGTGCCATTCATGAGAATAATATGAATTCTTGGATCTCATCGTCTCATTGGCTCAGTGGCAGAGCGTCTGTCTAGTAAACAGAAGGTCGCTGGTTCGATTCCAGCATGAGACATGGGTTTTTGTAATGAAATGTTTTGTAATGTTTTTTGTATTGTTTCCAATCCCTCCCCAGATTTCTTTTTTGAATTTCTTCGATTTTCGCGTAGAGATTGGATCCTCTCTGAAAAGCCTCAAGAAGCCGGCAAAATTCGTTTAACCAATCGAAATTCGCTCACTCTCTTCTATAAAAGTTCAAAAATAGATGTCTCATGCTGGAATCGAACCAGCGACCTTCTGTTTACGAGACAGACGCTCTGCCACTGAGCCAATGAGACGATGAGATCCAGAATTCATATTATTCTCATGAATGGCACAATTCCCCTCAAATTTCAAAAATGAATTGCCCACTATCAGGATTGAACTGATGACCTTCTGTTTACTCAATTCTTTTACGAGACAGACGCTCTGCCACTGAGCTAAACGGGCGATGAGTTGAAAGAAAGAGAAATGGATAATCACGAGATATCTCAAAAGGGGCTTAATAAGCTGTTTAAATATTCCAAAACAGAAAAGATTTCTCGCCGTTCGTCAGCCCTTATAGCTCAGTGGTAGAGCGTTGGTCTTGTAAACCAAAGGTCGGTAGTTCGATCCTGCCTGGGGGCATGAGATTTTTTTTTGATGAACTTTGAGCCTTGGTTATTACTTTAATATTTTCCTGTACTGAATGCATAATTTTTATCAACAACAAGAAATTCTTAACATTGAAATATTGATATTTATTGAACAACAATATTTGCTCTTGATTTTTGACAATAAAAACTGAAAATAGATGATCTTTCACAATAATTTTTAAACAATAACAGAACTCAACAAATAACAACGATAACTTATAGAAATTTTAGAAAAGAGAATAAAGATTTAACTTTTCAGTTCTGTTCTGTTCGTTTTGCGGGTCATTTTTGACGTTTTTTGAACTGGAAAACACAATAAAATATAAAACAACAAGGAAATTTTGTAATTGAAGAGTTGAAAGATTTATTTTGAGTAAGAGAGCTCAAAAAATTAAACCAAAAGACGCAAATTACTAAAAACTAATAAATAAAGGATAAAAAAGAAATTAGAGAATTGATTGAAAATGGAATAAAATGGCGAATCAACCTCGAGGATTATTGAGCAAATTTATTTGTGATTGTCCCAGATCTGGTTTGACAAATGATTGTGGGCTAATTGGCTAGATTTTATAGGTAACTAACCTTAAAATTGATTAAATCTTCAAGAAAATAGCAAAAAAAAATGATCGGGCTCAAAAAAATCGATCATTGGTGATAGAATTCTGACCGCTGAATTACATGTAAACAAGATTGAGGGTTACTCTAGCATATAAACTTCATTTATTACATCTATAAGCCGTATTGTCTTTGGAATAAAGTAAGTTCACTAGCTAATCTATTCTAAAAGGCAGCTATTTTGTAAAACTATCATATCAAGCCGCTAGTTTTTGTTTAATCAGTCAATAATTGGTATTATTCGATGAGGGATCACAAGACTCGGTTAATGATGTCAAAATTCGACTGATCGGTTGTAAACTGGCGGCTACGGTAGCTCTATAAAATCGACACCTTTTTCTTTCTCAACTTTCTTTCTTTTTTTTTTCATCGACGTTTCTATCAGGATTTCGATTATTGGGTTGGGGAGAATGAGTCGGCGCCAAACTTTAAAGAAACTTTTTGCACACATAAAGCCTTCCTTAAACATACGTTTGGATCAAAAGGATCCACTATTTCTCTACAAAATCACTTTTGAGAGATTCCACAAAGCTTTTCTTTCGTGGAGTTTATGAACTTCCAAACGCAGCTGGTTAAAATGGCAAAGAGTCCGACTCATCATTTGAACAGTTTCTTTCACATAAACCTTCTTTGGTGTTTATATAAAAAAGATAGAGCACATTGAATTACTTAAGTTGCCAAATTTGCAGGAAGATCCCACCAATGGTTTTTTCTAGATCACAGTTTGTAGTTTTTGTGAAAAAATGGCTTTTTCTTGAGCGGAGGCACTGTTTGAATTTTCTTTTAAATGTGATTTTGTAGAGAATTAGTTAACCATTCTACTGATATCAAACGCATATTATTTGACGAAATCGAATTGAAGTTTTACACATTTTTTTGATTTTCGGCGCCGACTCATTCTCCCCAACCCAATAGATTCGACCAAATAGCCAAGTATTCATTTCAAATTTTCACTTTTCTTTTTCCATCACAATTTAGAGCTTTTGGCTGTTTAACTCAATTGCTCTTTGATGTGTATATGTCGTAGCCGATTATGAATGAATTTTTTTGGCAAAGCTTTCTAGTAGAGCAACCCTTTAATGTGTGAGGACGATATTATATCATCTTGTAGCGAATTAAATTCTGCGTCGATTGGTACCAAATTCGTGAGTTTAGGTCAAAAATTGCCGGCGCTACAACATACATTCAAAATCGGCGGGACCCCTGTAGCCGATTATGAATAAGTGGGTCTAAGAGCGTCCAACCATCAAGTATTTAGTATCATTCAACGCAAAATCATTAATAACTGTGTTAAATTTTTTAAATTAGAAAGATTGGATAAAAAGAAAAAAAATTAGAGCAAAAAAAAACTGTTTGTTCAAGAGGAAACTTTGAAGCCCCATAAATTTTTTTTCTTTTTATCCAATCTTTCTAATTTAAAAAATTTAACATAATTATTAATGCTTCTGTGTTGAATGATACCAAATACTTGATGGTTGCACGCGTC
Source organism: Mesorhabditis belari (assembly GCA_958450365.1). Lineage (NCBI taxonomy): Eukaryota > Metazoa > Nematoda > Chromadorea > Rhabditida > Rhabditidae > Mesorhabditis > Mesorhabditis belari. The sequence continues at coordinate 15,468 of CAUEEP010000194.1, forward strand.
TGGACCCACTCATTCATAGTCGGCTACGACATATAAATTTCATGCATTTTTGGACTATTTACTTAATGATCTGTGAACATATTTTGTAAGGAAGAGCGTAAGGAAGAAAACAATTTTCAATAATCACTTCCACAACAAACACTAACCGTCCAAAAAGTTCAAATGTCTCATGCTGGAATCGAACCAGCGACCTTCTGTTTGCTAGACATTGAAGTGTACTAGACAGACGCTCTGCCACTGAGCCAATGAGACGATGAGATCCAAGAATTCATGTTATTGTCATGAATGACACAATTCCCAAATTTCAATCAAAAATGAATTGCCCACTATCAGGATTGAACTGATGACCTTCTGTTTACTCAATTCTTCTACGAGACAGACGCTCTGCCACTGAGCTAAACGGGCGATGACTGGGAAGAAAGAGAAATGGATGAACAAATATCTCATTTATCTCTTCATTTTTGAAATTGACGGGAATTGTGCCATTTATGAGAATAATATGAATTCCTGGATCTCATCGTCTCATTGGCTCAGTGGCAGAGCGTCTGTCTAGTACACTTCAATGTCTAGTAAACAGAAGGTCGCTGGTTCGATTCCAGCATGAGACATCTATTTTTGTAATGAAATGTTTTGTAATGTTTTTTGCATTGTTTCCAATGCCTCCCAGATTTCTTGTTTGAATTTTTTCGATTTTCGCGTAGAGATTGGATCCTCTGTGAAAAGCCTCAAGAACCCGGCAAAATTCGTTTAACCAATCCAAATTCGCTCACTTTCTTCTTAAAAATTTCAAAAATTGATGTCTCATGCTGGAATCGAACCAGCGACCTTCTGTTTACTAGACAGACGCTCTGCCACTGAGCCAATGAGACGATGAGATCCAAGAATTCATATTATTCTCATAAATGGCACAATTCCCGTCGAATTTCAAAAATGGATTGCCCACTATCAGGATTGAACTGATGACCTTCTGTTTACTCAATTCTTTTACGAGACAGACGCTCTGCCACTGAGCTAAACGGGCGGTGAGTAGAAAGAAAGAAAAATGGAAAATGAATGGATCAATGAGATATTTGTTCATCAAAACATCAAAAGAGCACTCAATAAGCTGTTCAAATATTCAAAAACAGCAATTTCCCATCGTTTTCAACACCCTGATGACTCAGTGGTAGAGCGTTGGTCTTCCAAACCAAAGGTCGTTGGTTCGATCCTGGGGCAGGAGTTTTTGATGATTACCAGTTTATTTAGGTGCCATTTCAGCACCTAAATAAACTTATTGAGTGATGTAAAATTTCATTGATCATCCTTATTGGCACAAGGTTTTGCGATGGATTTTGAAAAAACTTTATCTCTTTTTTTAGTACCCATGGCCCTTGCCTCCAAAAATCTTTCCAAAATTCAAAATGGCCGTCAATTTTTGCACATTTACGGGCGGAAGCACGTGCAAGATCCTAAAATCAGTGAATCAATTTATCAAAGACGATCACTGATAGAGAAAAACAGGTTTTGGATAAGAATTTTTGCAAAGTCTACACAAAAACAACTTGGGAAAAAGTGGATCACGTTTTTGCTGGACCATCAAGTCTAAATCAATGCCAACTTCTATTTTGAGGTAGTTCTTCGTTTGTTTTGTCTACTAAAGTGCACCAGGAATATCAGTTAACAAGGATTTTAAAATCCGTCAGAAATCAGGCATTGGCTTTGGTTTCGATTTGCTCTAAACTGCCTTGTCAGTTTAGAACAGAACAAATCCTTGATGAAACAACCAAGAAGTCTTAATCAAAAGAATTACTCAGGCTTTTAAGTATAACAATGATAACGTTGAGCGCAAGCACCAATGGCTATCACCAAAGCAAGTCCCGGTTATCCAGTCAAAGCCTGGTCTGCATGGAAAGAAGTTGATTTTGTGCGTATGGTGGAACTATCGTGGATTGGTTTATTTTGAACTGCTCAAACCGGGTAAAACTGTCACAGCTGAACTTGACAGTGAGCAATTAGAGCGTGTGAATCAAACTTTATCGAAATTTCGACATGACACTTCAAAAATTCGGCTTTGCATGATAATGCAAAACCGCACACGGCAAAGATGAGCCTCCCACAAATCGAAGAGATCCGCTGGAAACTTCTACCTCACGCCCCATACAGTCCTGACTTGGCCCCATCAGACCACCACTTATTCAGGTCCCCAAAGCGGTTCATCTCCGATCAGCTGTTCAAGGAAGTCGAAAAATGCGGTCACCAACTATTTTTCGTCAAAAAGTCCCAGTTTTATGAAGATGGAATTATTGAATTGAGCAAAAGATGGCATGATGTCCTCAATAATAATCGAAAATACCTTTTATATTAATCCTCTTTATTTATTGTTTTTTTAAATAAAAAAGTCGGGTCAAAAATTTGCATCATTTTCCGGCCAACCTAAATAATAAGATTGTGCTTGAAAATGCAGTTCAGATATTTTATAAACACTGATAATTGTAATAAAAGACAAAATTTCGTTTTCATGATTGATCAGATCGAATAACCTCTGGTTTTCGTTGTTGCGGTTTAACTATCGTTGAATCTCCAATTCGTGAGGTGAATCGCTTTTTGAGATGTTGAAAATGAACTTTTCTAATCAAATTATTGTCAATGTCGCATTCTTTGTCTATTCACTCACCTGATAAAGTTTAATGCAAAGACCTCGATAGTATTTTGTCACAAAAAGAACGATGAAACAATTACCGGAAGAATGCAAAGTGGTTATCATTAGTCCATTGGATAAAATTTTTTCTGAAAAAGCAAACCGTATAAATGGGAGTTTTAAATACTTATGATGGCATGATGTCCTAGATATTAATGGAGAATACCTTTTATATTAATCCCCTTTATTTATTGTTTTTTAAAATAAAAATTCGCATTATTTTCCGGCCAACCTAATACCTAATAAATCTAATAAAGTCATTTGTATATATAGAAAAATTCAAACAAATTGAACAAGATCAAATTGATTTCTTACGAGAAATATTCTCCGAACTCGAATTTTCCATTTTGGAGATGATGTAGCAAGACATCAAACCTGTAGCCAGGATTTCAATGTTTTTGGGGAGAATCGTTTCGTTTGTCCAGAAGCGCCCAATCAATTCACATCCAAAGAAGAAAATTTAACACAATTTTCATGCCATATCAGGGAAAATTGTGGATATTGCAAGCCCGATTGAATTTGTGCTTTATCAGACAACGAATGATAAAATTCAAGAATGAAGTAAATAGCTAAAGATCAATTTGCATATTAACTTGTAGTATTGACTTTGCAGATTAACTATGAATTCAAGTTTGTAATTGTTTGGCAAGTTCCGCTGACACAGTTTTGAATTTTAAAGGTCAACACGTTTAGAAGGTAACGGTAATGGCACACGTCAAGAAGCTTTCTAAGCCGCGCCTCGGCTATTATACGTTCCCAGGTATCTTTTAAGGGTACTGGGAAAGATTGTGCTTGAAAATGTAGTTTTCAAGCACAATCTTCAGATTAGTATTTTATAAACACTTCACTGTAATAAAAGACCAAATTTCATTTGCATGATTGATCAGATCGAATAACATCTGGTTTTCGTTGTTGCGGTTTAACTATCGTTGAAGCTTCAATTCGTGACGTGAATCGCTTTTGAGATGCTGAAAATGATATTTTCTAATCAAATTATTGTCAATGCGCATTCTTTGTCTATTCACTTACCTGATAAAGTTTAACGAAAAGATCTCGATAGTTATTTGTCACAAAAAGAAGGATGAGACAATTACCGGAAGAATACAAAGTGGTTATCATTAGTGCATTGGAGAAAATTTTTTCTGAAAAGGAAACGGTATAAATAGGCGTTTGAAATACTTACTTGTTTGCTCATCTTGAACAAATGGTGATAAAAAACATTATAATCCAAGATAGAAAAGATATTGTCACCAGAAAGATTATCTAGATATTTATAATTACACTTTTTTTTACCGTATATATAGGAGGAAACCGTATATATAGGGAGTTTTAAATACTTACTTGTTTGCTTATCTTGGACAAGTGTTGATAAAAATAATATAATCCAAGGTAGAAAGCATATTACCATCAAAAAGATTATCTAGATATTTATAATTACACTTTTTTACAATTAGTTTCTGTGAGGTTTTGACTAGGGAATTTTGTCAAGTCATTGGAAATTTTCCTGCAAGATTGCTATATTTTCGGGAAAATTCAAGAAGGCTGAAGTAAAGGAAAGTCGAGCACAATTGATTGGGCAAGAAATGGAATTTGCCGTAAAAGCCGTAACTCCATGTCCATACAGAAGTTTGTAGAAGGTACAGAAACTTGGTTGTCCAACCTTGCAATCACAGCAGCCGCTCAAGTCCCACAAATTGGCCACCCTAATTCGGCTTCCTTCTTCTATGTTTTGAAAATGCGGTTCTTATCGAAAGGACATTTTCTACGTTTTTCAAAATATCATGTATGGCCTGTATCTATCAGATAACAGGAGTTTGCTTTAGATCGGAAATCCTGGATACAAATCACCAAGATAGACTTAAAATGAGCTAGATTCTCATTGAAAGCTTGGTAAAGTGTTATTGTCAATGTCCAACAAAATATTTAAGCTGTTCACCCAATTGAAACCAACAGCCCTTTCTCCAGCGCCAGATTGACAGTCTTAGACCACTCGACCACGCGTATAAAGGAGCTTCAGTAATTCCACTTTCTACAAAAAAAGGTCCCACTAACCATAGTTTTATGTGCTAAATTTTCTTTTTTAGAAAGCAGAAACAGAAAAAGTTGTGATCGATCAAATGGCGCCGTCTCGTCTTGTATCAACGATATTTGCAGAGAATTTCGGCGGCCAAAGCAACGAGAGAAATAAATTCTTTTTTGGATCAACAATCGTCAAGGAAAGGACTGCACGATGGTGGTTTCAGAAGTTCCGAAAAGGTGACACGGCTCACACGAAAGCGAGAAAGCGTTCGTCCCAGAAAAGTGAATCGACAGACGTTGAGGCGCCGACTTCGGCTAAATCCCGAAGGATCGACTCGGATTTTGGCACAAGACTAGTTTGAGCGATTTCAAAGTGGAAACGAGAGCCTAGACGATGGGCATCACGAAGGACGTCCTCGAAAACTGGATGAGTTTCAACTTTTGCTAATTATCGGAGAAGATCCCACTTGCACCACTCGGGAGTTGTCGGAAATGTTCAATGTTCATCATAACATGATCGAAGAGAATTTACATTTGATTGGGAAGCGAAACAGATGCGGAAAATGGGTCGCACACGAACTGACCCTCAATCACAAAATTGTCCGTATGAACAGTTGTTCAATTTTGATTCAAAAATCAAAAGCGCATGATTTTTGGAAATCAATTGTTACTTCTGATGAAACGTGGATATTATATGATAATGTTGAGCGCAAGCACCATGGCTATTGCCAAAGCAGGCCCCGGCTGTCCCGCCAAAACCTGGTCTGCATGAAAAGAAGTTGATTTTGTGCGTATGGTGGAACCATCGTGGATTAGTTTATTTTGAACTGCGCAAACGGAGTAAAACTGTCACAGCACAGAGATGCGCTGGAAATTTCTACCTCACGCCCCATATAGCCCTGACTTAGCCCCATCACCCATCAGACTACCACTTATTCAGGTCTCTAAAGCAGTTTATCTCCGATCAGCTGCCCAAGGATTCCCAAGAAGTCGAATAGTTGGCGAAAAATAGTTGGCGGTCACCAACTATTTTTCGTCAAAAAGTCCCAGTTCAATGAATATGGAATTATTGAATTATTGAATTGAGCAAAAGATGGCATGATGTCCTCAATAATAATGGAGAATACCTTTTATATTAATCCTCTTTATTTATTGTTTTTCTAAAATAAAACTTCGAGTCAAAAAAATTGGCATTATTTTCCGGCTAACCTAATACCTAATGAATCTAAAAAGTCAAAGTCATAGTCAAATTGATTTCTTCAGAGAAATATTTTCCGAACTCGAAATTTCCATTTTGGAGATGATGTAGCAAGACCTGTAGACAAGACAAGACATCAAACCTGTAGCCAGGATTTCAATGTTTTTGGGGAGGATCGTTAGAGCTTCGTTTGTCCAGAAGCGCCCAATCAATTTACATTCAAAGAAGAAAATTTAACAAAATTTTCATGCTATATCAGGGGAAATTGTGGATATTGCACGCCCGATTGAATTTATAACGTTAAACTTCATCAGACCACAAATGATAAAATTCAATACATAGTTAAAGACTAATTTGCATATTAACTTTGCAGATTAACTATTAATTCAAGTTTGTAATTGGTTTGCAAATCTAGTTGACACAGTCTTAAATTTTCAAAGTGACACGTTTAGAAGGTAAGTTTCTAAACCGCGCCTCGGCTATTATACGTTCCCAGGTATCTTTTAAGGGTACTGGGAAAGATTGTGCTTGAAAATGTAGTTCAGATTAGTATTTTATAAAGACTTCACTGTAATAAAAGACCAAATTTCATTTGCATGATTGATCAGATCGAATAACATCTGGTTTTCGTTGTTGCGGTTTAACTATCGTTGAAGCTTCAATTCGTGACGTGAATCGCTTTTTGAGATGCTGAAAATGATATTTTCTAATCAAATTATTGTCAATGCGCATTCTTTGACTATTCACTCACCTGATAAAGTTTAATGAAAAGATCTCGATAGTATTTTGTCACAAAAAGAACGATGAGACAATTGCCGGAGGAATGCAGAGTGCTTGTCATTAGTGCATTAGATAAAAATTTTTCTGAAAAGGCAACCGTATAAATAGGAGTTTTAAATCCTTACTTGTTTGATTATCTTGAACAAGTGCTGATGAAAATAATATAATCCAAGGTAGAAAACATATTATCACCAAAAAGATTATCTAGATATTTTTTATGACACTTTTTTTTACAATTAGTTTAAGTGATTGAAGGTTTTAACTAGGAATTTTGTCAAGTCAACATCGAGTTTTCCCACGAGCCTTGGCCCATCTGATAGAGTTTTCATCGGGGATTCTGCATCTGCAATTAGTTTTACCGGTACGCTTCTGTAACACCAGAGATTTGGCATACAAAACTTGGCTTTTTTTCGGCTGACTGACAGGCTTTGCTCATTACTTGTTACCTTCTGCCTTCTGGCTACAGAAGCGTTTCGGAAGAAAACTGAAAGCAGATTCAGAATCCTTGATGAAAAGTCTATCGGATGGGCCAAAGCTCATGTGAAAACTCGCTCTTGACTTGACAAAATTTCCTAGTAAGATTATCTGTGAACACAAAATCGGTCGGTCGGTCCCCTTTTTGAAAACTAGAGGTCGAGACAAGCGTCCTAGATAAAATTTTCATGAACGAAACAAAAGGTGAAAGATTCTATCGAAGACAAATTCTATCAACCTCATCGCCTCTAGATAGCCCGACTTTGCTGCAGGGAGCGAAAAATTGCGTAATCGTTGGCAAAAGTGTATTGATTCTAACGGTTTTTATTTTATTTGATTAATTTGATTTTTTTTAATAAAAATTTTTGCAATTGAAAATCATTAAGAAAAATGCATTCTCCGGAGTACCTAATAAATATCATCCGAGAATCCACTCATGTACCTGAACCAACGAAACTCGTAATAATTGCTGATGCATCGTTTGTAGTTTGATACCCAGAGGAGGCCTGAGATGAGGAAGTTTGTATAGAAGAGTTACAATAACAATGATCCAACTAAAAATTTAACTTTGAGACGATTTAAGTTACTCCGGTATTACTTAACAAATAAGTCGCACGTATTTTTAGTTTAAAGTATGAGCTCGACACGGACTTTAATTCATTTAAAAGATCAACCTCATCGCAAAGACAATGAGAATTCCGATTAATGCAAATGTCAGGGGAAAATTTGCATCGTTTATAAGAACCGAAAAATCGATTGAAGATGTGATCTAAGAATTGTTTAATTATATTTTTCTCTAAAATTTTTGATGCAAATAAAGTTACCCCATTATTTTTGTGTATTTGATAAGGAATCACCAAATAATCAATGTAAAAGATGATTGTGATCAACGAAAGAGAGAGGCTCGTGTAAAAAAACTAAAAAGCTGAACATTTTTCAAAATTGATTTCTTTTCATACAGAAAATATTCGTCGAACCCGAATTTTCCATTCTGGAGACGATATAGCGAGAGATCGAAGAAAAAAGTTATACACATGTAAAAGAACATGAAAGAAAGAGAGAAATGCATAAATGTGCTAGAATTTGCAGTTAACAGGAAACAATAACCATCTCATCTTACACCAAATATAAAAATCTCCGTTTGACTGAAATTTATTGAACTTGCTGAGATGATGGTGAAAGGTGGGATAAGGATGGGGCGAGTGTAGAACAAAGTAATCGTCATTGATAGGGAAAATAGCTAAAATGAGATCTAAAATCGCTTAACAGACAAACACACAGATATAGGCTCTCTCTCTGATAATAAGTAACGATCAAAACGATCATTTAGCTTAGAATCAACACAAAATTATCATTTACTTACAATAATTGCAATTTGAAGCATTCTGAACGTTTTAATGTGATCTGGAGCTTTCACACAACTGAATATACCAATGGTGAGTGAGCAAGTAAAGCCATCGATTAGAAGTGGAATTAAATAAAGAGTCTCGAGAATTGAATATTCTGACATTTGAGTCTAATAGTGGGAAAAGTGAACCAAATGTTTGTGAACCCAAAAAGTAGAGTGAGCGAATTGGAAATAGAAATGGAAACAGGTGTTTTTGGAGAGTCAGGAGACAGCTTTCTGAAATTCGCAGCTTATATTCATGAAGAATTACAAAATTGATATTAGATTGATGCATAAGTCTGTAGTAAATGTTTGAACTGTAATTTTTTTTAAAATAAACTATATATTTATACAAAATCAACACTATTCTTAAGTATAACTTGTTGGGCATTTATTGGGCAAAGCGCTGGTTTCCTTTTCCCAAAAGTTACGCGGCTGCCGCTTGAAGAAGGAGTCGATCCATTTTTCGATTTCCTCCACATCTCCAAAGTGTTCTTTGGCCAAATCAACAGCCATCTTCTTGAAAAGATGAAAATCAATAGGGGCCAAGTCAGGAGAATAAGGCGCATGCGGAAGAACTTCCCAGCCTAAAGACATCAGTTTTTCCTTGGCCAGGTTTGCAACGTGAAGCCGTGCCAATTAAAAGAAGAATGGTTAGAATTAGAAAACAGATCCTCTTTGGAATTCCCTTGAAGAATTATCAAAATAAGCTCGAAACACTGATTGGGAATTACCAAATATTCTAGAAATCGAAGGTCAAACTGTAGAATTACTAGATTATTATACATTAATTGATTCAGATCACAACTTTGAAGGTTAACCAAAGCACAAGATAAAGAATTCACCCAAAGCTGAAGAAAAGAAATTGAAGAAAAGTGTTGGAGCAATTTTCTCTCACTAGAGTATATTGAAGTGGAGATCTTATACTCATCTCACTGTGAAAGTGAATAGCTTTCAATGTGAGGCTGTGAGAAGGTCTTTCCTGACTCTGGCTGGTCCAACCCGCCTAACTTCTGGCTTATTCTTAGCCTGGACACAAAACCTACCGTAAATGCTGTATTATTAGGTTGGCAAGTTATAAACGATCGTTTTAGGCAATAACTTGTTTATTTCATAGAACGCAAAAAAAGAACATTAATCCAAAAGGTATTCTCAATTATTATCGATGACTTCTTGCCATCTTTTGCGCAATTCCTTGACACCATTCTCAAAAAACTGAGCGTCCTTGTGAACAAAGTAGAAATCAAGTGCGTTTTTGACTTGTGCATGATCATCGAAAAGTCTTCCCGAGAGGAATTGCTTTAACGATCGAAACAAATGGTAATCTGAGGGTGCTAGGTCGGGTGAATAAGAGGCATGTGGTAGAAATTTCCAGCCAAGCTCATCGAGTTTTTTGTGAGTGACTTTTGCCGTGTGCGGTTTTGCGTTGTCTTGCAAAAAAGCGGACCTGCGACGGATTGATACCCATTCTTCAATGAGTCACTAACTCCCATCAACTGTTTTGAGTAGAGATCAGCGTCGATGTTATGCATAGGATTCACCAACTCATAGTACACCAAACCCCTAGGATTCCACCAGCAACAAAGCACAATCTTCTTCCCATGAATATCTGGGTTCTGGGGTAGTTTGAGGAGCTTGACCTGACGATAACCATTGTTTCTTTCGTGTTTTATTATCGAAATAGATTCAAGTTTCATCAGAAGTTAAAATTGGATTTCAGAAACCTCCAGCCTTGCACTTGTGAAGCAAAAATGAGTTGATATTGACACGGGTTGTTTTGAGGTCTTCAGTCAATTCATGGGGAACCCACTTTCCACATCGATTTTTTTTTCCCAACACGATGCAAATGATTTTTGATTGTTGTATGAGAAACATCGAACATTTCTGCCAATTCTCGTGTAGTGAGTGTTGGATTTTCTTCTATTTCTGCCAGCAAATCCACATCAGTCACTCCTGGAGGGTCCCTCTCATGTGGCTCATCCTGGAGTTTTTCGTTGCCACTTTGAAAGCGTTGAAACCATTTTCGACATTGACTTTCGCTAATGCTTCCATCTCCAAAAGCGAAAATAATTGTACTATGAGATTCAGCGGCTGATTTTCCTTGTTTAAAATCGTAGAGCATAGCTGCGCGAATAAGAAATCTTTCGTCCTCCTTTTTTTTCAGGAAAATAGGGGTTCAGAAATTTGAAAGGGGTTTCATGTTTACGCTAAAATACTGTAGTTTTTTTGCAGAGAAAAACCCCGCGAAAAATCTTTTTGCATTCTAAGAAATCATTGAACAAAGCAAGCGATCATTTATAACTTGCCAACCTAATAGAATGACATGTCATTCTATTTTTCAATCCCCGAAAATCGACTGATCCAAAAAGTAGGTAGGGGGGGGGGGGGGCACATGAATCAAAAATTTAGAATTCGTTAAAAACTATTTTAAACAATGGCTTTTTGTCCAAAACGTACAAAAAATGTTTAAAAGTAAAGTTATTTTCTTACCCGCGACCCCCTTTGAATCTCCAAAAAAAAAAATCCAAAAACCCTAATGATTTTTTCAAAAAATTATTTTTCTTTTTTCAAAAATAGCGTCTTAAATTTTACTTCCAATAAAATATTAGTAGGTTTCAAATCAAATCAAATCCTTCAAAGCATGTTTTCTAAAAGGTGCTGGTGAACAAAGTTATTTTCTAAAAAGCGCGCTTTTATTTAATAATTTCCGAAAGTTTTACTTTTTTATCTTTATCGAAAATTTTATTTTAAACAAATATTTATTTTTAGAAACAACAAACGCTTTTTAGAAAATAACTTTGTTCACGAGCACCTTTTAGAAAACATGCTTTGAAGGATTTGATTTGAGGGGAACACACTGTCAACCAAAGGAGAAAAAGACGAACAACGTGCCAGGGGAGTTTCTTTTGTATATTTTCGATATTTTAAAAATCTACCAAGATTTATTACTTTTCTCTTCATTAGAGAAACCTTTTTTAGAGAAAAGTCATAAAAGAGCATTTTGATGGTTTAGTTTCAATATTCTGAAAAATTGCGAAAAGACTTCCTTGCCAACTTAATATTTTCTTAAGTGAAACAGCAATTAAAATTTGAAATCCGATTACGACTCGCCAACTTTTTAAAGCTTTATAGCTTTTGCGTTTCAGCTTTAAGAAACCCGCAATTTTTTCTATTCGTTTAAAAACAGTTTAAAGAATAGAATCCCTTATGACTGACTAGGTTTAATCAGAAATTGAGAAAATTCAGATCGTTTTTGGGGAAATTCAACCAGGCGTTTGATTGCGTTGATTCTGGCGATATATTGTTAATTAATTTACTTGTAAAGCGTTAAATCTAACACAAACTTGCTATGATTATAAACTTTTACAAGAATATTCAGCATTGGATAGTTTTTTCTTATCTTAAACCCTGAATTTGACGACCGAAGGACAAGATGGCTTCGAACTTTTGTGTCACATAGTCATCAATCTTAAAGTTTGTAAACAGCTCTTAAAGCAAGAAACCGGCTCTTACAGTATCTTTAATTAGCTGTCGTCACAATTTGCAACCAATAAACAAAGACTTAGCAAATTTTGTCTATCGCTACAGTGAAGTGCTCGACTCACAGTGAGGAATCACTTCAAATCGATTGGCGGCTGTTTATCAAAAAAATGGGGTGAAAAAGGGGAATCAACGGTTGTCGGTGTGCTTTTTGTTTTGATCATTGAGAAATATCCAATAGCACTTGTTAGACAATGACACTTGTTAGTCGCCTATTTACCCTCAAAAGAAAAGGTGTTACCGGAAGTGTTATCTAGTCTTTATGCACTTTTTGATCCCAGGAAATCTTGGATTGAGGATTCAAATAACTTTAAGGGATTGTCAAAAAAGCTTTTAGAAAAAAGCTCTTAAAGATAAAACTCTTAGCAGATTTAAAATGATCTACATGATGCGGCAGAATTATGAAAACTCAAGTTATTGAGCCTAACTGAGCTCTCAACTCTATCGTTTCATCTCTTGTTTCGTTTTCTTTTCGCTATCTCTTCCTCTTCTTGAAACACAACTTTTCCTATTGTTTTCTTTCATTTTAAGTTAAGTATTGTTTAAGTAAAATTTTGGACTCGGTCTCTCAATCTTCTTCAGTCTCAAAAAAAGGACGGTAATGCGAAGTTGGTTTTTTAGAACTTTGAGACAGCAATAAATACTCAATTCAAAGATTTCTAGAGGTAGTTTTGCAAGTTCTTTCCAAAAAACACGATTTCAAGCTGATTAGAGCATGGCTTTGTGGACAAAACATCATCAAAAGAATTTTTCTCCATCTTTGAAGAGCTATAATCTCAATCATTTCTTTCATTAAAACTTCTCAAAATAAAAATTTTGCCGTTATTTTTAACTCAAGCTATTGATCTTTATATATAACCATACAAAAGCTTGGTAGTTGATTTGGCAAAATTTGGGTGAAGCGAAAAGTTTTTCTTACCTGAGTACGCGATGAGAAGGTTCTGTTTTTTTCTGAAATCAGGAAAAATGTTTTCTAGACCGAAATGTCATCTATTGGGTTGGTGGAAAAGTCCTTTCGGATTTTTTTGGGAGAGTACCTTAAATTTGTCCAATTTTGACGTTTTATAACTCATCCTAAAGCTGAATTCAAGACGGATCGATTGGTAAAAACCGTTTTGACATATCTCTTTTCTAAAAGTTTTTACACCTATTTTAGTAAAGGGCGGCAGAGCCAAAAAATGGCTGTTTTCACGTTTCGTTAGTTTTCCGTGCAGAAACCTAGCCTAAAAACATGTTTTTCGTGATCAGCGTCAAAAATAAGCTCTAGACACAAATTTTTAGAATCTTAGCAAAAAATTTTTGAAAAATATTGTCACCGGTGGAAGTCGAACCAGCGACCCTCAGATCAATAGCCTTTCCGCCGCTTTTCGCGATTTTCCTTCGTTTTTCCCCTTTTTTTTTGTTTTTTTAGTTCGTTCGGTCACGAAATCGGGTCCATAAACGTCAGTAATCTCTCAATGAGCCTGTGCGGCATTGAGTTTTCGGTTGAATGCATACAAAAACAGGTGACGCTGGTTCTCCTCCGATTCAACTTGACACGACATTCCTGAAAAAAGCCTTCTAACAACATCAAAAAAATGATAAAACAAAAAAAAAGGGGAAAAACGAAGGAAAATCGCGAAAAGCGGCGGAAAGGCTATTGATCTGAGGGTCGCTGGTTCGACTTCCACCGGTGACAATATTTTTCAAAAATTTTTTGCTAAGATTCTAAAAATTTGTGTCTAGAGCTTATTTTTGACGCTGATCACGAAAAACATGTTTTTAGGCTAGGTTTCTGCACGGAAAACTAACGAAACGTGAAAACAGCCATTTTTTGGCTCTGCCGCCCTTTACTAAAATAGGTGTAAAAACTTTTAGAAAAGAGATATGTCAAAACGGTTTTTACCAATCGATCCGTCTTGAATTCAGCTTTAGGATGAGTTATAAAACGTCAAAATTGGACAAATTTAAGGTACTCTCCCAAAAAATCCGAAAGGACTTTTCCACCAACCCCAGAGATTTCGTATTTCTAAACTGTTTTTAAAAGATTTTCTGTTGGCCTAAAAACGGGGTGGCCCCCGGACTTTTGTGTCATCCTGCAGATATTATCAAATACCATAAATGCTGTATTAGAATGCCACTCCCCTGTAGAGTGTGCTCAAATCATGTTTTCTAAAAAGTGCTAAACTGCCGCAATCTCGCACGATATAAGTAGAAAGTTATTTGGCAAATGAACACTTTGGAGATGCGGAGGAAATCGAAAAATGGCTCGATTCCATGTTCAAGCGGTTCTCCATTATGATTTAGGACATCATGCCATCATTTCCTCAATTCAATAATTCCATCTTCATAAAACTGGGACTTTTTGACGAAAAATAGTTGGTGACCGCATTTTCGACTTCCTGAGAATCCTTGAACAGATGATCGGAGATGAACTGCTTTAAAGACCTGAATAAGTGGTAGTCTGACGGGGCCAAGTCAGGGCCGTATGAGGCGGAAGGTAGAAGTTTCCAGCGCATCTCTGTGCTGTGACAGTTTTACTCGGTTTGAGCAGTGTAAAGTATCATGAATTTTTGTTTTGAATTTTGCTATAACTGCTCGCTGTAAAGTTCAGCTGTGACAGTTTTATCCGCTGTGAGCAGTTCAAAATAAACCAATTCACGATAGTTCCACCATACGCACAAAATCAACTTATTTCCATGCAGACCAGGTTTTGACGGGACAGCCGGGGCTTGCTTTGGCGATAGCCATGGTGCTTGCGCTCAACGTTATCATAGAATATCCGTGATTGAGGGTCAGTTTGTGTGGGACCCATTTTCCGCATCTGTTTCGCTTTCCAATCAAATGTAAATGCTCTTCGATCGTGCTATGATGAACATTGAACATTTCCGACAATTGAACAACAATATTTGCTGTTGATTTTTGACAATATATGTTGAAAATGGATGATTTTTCACAATCATTTTTTAAACAATAAAGGAACTCCACAAATAACAACGATAACTTACAGTCATGGACAAAAGCCTTTTAACGTTGGTTTTTGGAAGATTGTTCTTTGTATATCTTGGTCCAAATTCGACCAATTTGCACGGGGTTAAAAGATTTAAAGAGCTTATTATCACTAGTTTTGGCATTACAAAAAGATGGATTTAACAATTTATCAGGTGTCATGAACTTTTTAATAAAACAAAAATTGAGCCAAAAATTGATGGACAAAAGTCTTTTAACATGTGAGAAAAACATTATGAAAATCAATACTTGATAGGTCCTCCGCGAGCCGCAATTACTGCTTGAATTCTTCTTGGCTTGCTGTCAACCAGATCACGTAGAATTTGGGGTCCAATAGTTGTCCAGACTCGGCGGATGAAGTACCAAAGCCCCACTTTTGATCCGAATAGTTTCCCCTTCAATTTCGACTTCACAAACGCCCATAAGTTCTCGATCACATTCAAATCAGGACTATAGGGAGGAACAGATACAAGTTGAACACGGTTTGCTTTGAACCATCCTGGCACCAGAGCCGTTCCTCCATTGGCGAGTTGAACACGGTGTCCCATCAGCAGCTGTGACTTGTGGCACGGGGCATTGTCCTGGTACAACAACCAACCTTGGCCCATATTTGCGGTCGAAAACGGTAGAAGATCATTCTCCAGAATCGTCTTGTAGCGTTGAGCATTCAGCGTTAAGTTTAGAAGGACGAGTGGGCCCAGTGAATTTCTGAACATTGCTCCTAGAAAGCAGAAAATCAGTAGGCACAAAATACAAAGGTTCTTACCCCATAGCATCCGATCCGCCACCAAATTTAACTGTAGGACGCAAGTATTTAATGTTATAACGTTGTCCGACTGGTCTCCGTATCAAATGATTGCCATCAGGGGCGAAAAGATTGACTTTCGATTCGTCGGTGAACACAACATTGGCCCAATCGTGCGACGTCCAACTTTGATACTTCTTAGCAAACTCGAGACGAAGCTTCCGGTGCTTAGCTACCATCAGAGGTTTCTTGGTGGCCCTTCTAGTCATCAATCCACCGTGAATCAGGCGTCGACTCACTGTTTTTCGAGAAATTTTTGCTTTACCATAGCCACGCGATCAGAGGCATTCAGATTTGGGTTCTTCTTGTGGGCCAGGACGAGCGCATTGTCTTCTCGTAAAGTTGTAACTGGTAGACGTCCACTTTTTGATGCACGATGAACGTTTCCCGCGAGTTTGGCCCTGGAGACAACAAGCGATACAGTTGTTTCGGTACAACGGAAGAGCTCAGCAGCCGCTTTTCTAGACATCCCATTTTTTCGAGCTTCGTCGATTTTCTCCTTGTCCGGAGTTGATAAGTAGGCGCCGGGCATCTAAAAAATCAGAGTTAGCAACCAGAAATCAATAGGAAAAACAGAAAATTTCACGAAGAAACTGCGATGTTAATCCACCAATTTTGGCTCTATTTTTGTTTTATTAAAAAGTTCATGACATCTGATAAATTGTTAAATCCATCCTTTTGTAATGTTAAAATTAGAGATTGAAAATGTAATGTGAAAATTAGAGAGCAAATTTATTTATGATTGTCCCAGATCTGGTTTGACAAATGATTGTGGGCTAATTGGCTAGTTTTTATAGGTAACTAACCTTAAAATTGATTAAATCTTCAAGAAAATAGCAAAAAAAAATGATCGGGCTCAAAAAATCGATCATTGGTGATAGAATTCTGACCGCTGAATTACATGTAAACAAGATTGAGGGTTACTCTAGCATATAAACTTCATCTATTACATCTATAAGCCGTATTGTCTTTGGAATAAAGTAAGTTCACTAGCTAATCTATTCTAAAAGGCAGCTATTTTGTAAAACTATCATATCAAGCCGCTAGTTTTTGTTTAATCAGTCAATAATTGGTATTATTCGATGAGGGATCACAAGACTCGGTTAATGATGTCAAAATTCGGCTGATCGGATGTAAACTGGCGGTTAGGGTAGCTTTATAAAATCGTTGCCTTTTTCTTTCATCTTTTTCTTTCATCGTTTTTTGAACTGGAAAACACAATAAAATATAAAACAACAAGGAAATTTTGTAATTGAAGAGTTGAAAGATTTATTTTGAGTAAGAGAGCTCAAAAAATTAAACCAAAAGACGCAAATTACTAAAAACTAATAAATAAAGGATAAAAATGGAATTAGAGAATTGCGATCGATTGAAAATGGAATAAAATGGCGAATCAACCTCGAGGATTATTGAGCAAATTTATTTGTGATTGTCCCAGATCTGGTTTGACAAATGATTGTGGGCTAATTGGCTAGATTTTATAGGTAACTA
The DNA here is from genome assembly GCA_958450365.1 of Mesorhabditis belari. Lineage (NCBI taxonomy): Eukaryota > Metazoa > Nematoda > Chromadorea > Rhabditida > Rhabditidae > Mesorhabditis > Mesorhabditis belari. The sequence goes on from CAUEEP010000194.1 coordinate 32,827, forward strand.
ACCTTAAAATTGATTAAATCTTCAAGAAAATAGTAAAAAAAACCAATGATCGGGCTCAAAAATCGATCGTTGGTGATAGAATTCTGACTGCTGAATTACATGTAAACAAGATTGAGGGTTACTGTAGCATATCAACTTAATCTATAAGCCGTAGTGTCTTTGGAATAAAGTAAATTCGCAAGCTTTCTATTCTAGAAGGCAGCTATTTTGTAAAACCATCATATCAAGCCGCCAGTTTTTGTTTAATTAGTCAAATTTTGGTATTATTCGATGAGGATTCACAAGACTCGGTTAATGATGTCAAAATTCGGCTGATCGGATGTAAACTGGCGGTTAGGGTAGCTTTATAAAATCGTTGCCTTTTTCTTTCATCGATCTTTTCATGGACGATTCTATCGGGATTTCGATTAGATTCGACCAAATAGCCAAGTATTCATTTCAAATTTTCACTTTTCTTTTTCCATCACAATTTAGAGCTTTTGGCTGTTTAACTCAATTGCTCTTTAGATGTATATAAATTTCATGCATTTTTGGACTATTTGCTCAATGATCTATGAACATATTTTGTAAGGAAGAGCATAAGGAAGGAAACAATTTTCAATAATCACTTCCACAACAAAGTTATATAAAGTGACAATGTATATTGACATTAAGAGCACTGAACAAAGCTAAAAGTTCAGCAAAATCTTTGTCCCCAGACCGGATCGAACTACCGACCTTTGGTTTACAAGACCAACCCAGATTAGTATTTTCTCAACACTTCATTGTGATAAAAGACAAAATTTCGTGCTTTTTATTATTGGTCAGGTCGAATAACATATGGTTTTCGTTGTTGCGGTTTAACTATCATTGAATCTCCAATTCGTGATGTAAATCGCTTTTTGAGATGCTGAAAATGAAATTTTCTAATCAAATTATTGTCAATGTCGCATTCTTTGTCTATTCACTTACCTGATAAAGTTTAATGAGAAGATCTCGATAGTATTTTGTCACAAAAAGAACGATGAGACAATTGCCGGAAGAATGCAAAGTGGTTATCATTACTGCATTGGATAAAATTTTTTCTGAAAAGAAAACCGTATAAATGAGAGTTTTAAATGTTGACTTACTTGTTTGCTGATCTTGAACAAGTGTTGATAAAGCTATTATCAACAAAGGTAAAACACATATTATCAGCAAAAAGATTATCTAGATATTTTTAATGACACTTTATGTGAGGTTTTAACTAGGGAATTATGCCAAGTCAACATCGAGTTTTCACATCAGCCTTGGCCCATGTGATCGACTCTTCATCGGGGATTCTGAATCTGAAAACTCGATCTGGACTTGATCATATTCCCTAGTAAGATTATCGAATAGATCTGCGAACACAAAATCGGTCGGTCGGAACCTTTTTGAAACCTAGAGGTCGAGAAAATTTTCAAGAACGAATCAAAGGTTAAAAATTCTATCGAATACAAATTCTATCAACTTCGTCGCCTCTAGACAGCCCGACTTCTTGCTGCAGGGATCGAAAAACTGGCTACTCGTTGGCAAAAATGTATTGATTCTAACGCTTGTGATCTCGAATAATTTGATTTTTTTTGAATAAAAACTTTTGCATTTGAAAGTCATTAAGAAAAATGGAGTTATTCTCCGGAGTACCTAATAAATATCATCCGAGAATCCACTCGTGTACCTGAACTAACGAAACTCGTAATAATTGTTGATGCATCGTTTGTAATTTAATACTCAGATGAGGCCCGAGGTGAGGAAGTTTGTATAAAAGAGTTATAATAACAATGATCCAACTAAAAGCTTAACTTTGAGACGATTTAAGTTACTCCGGTATTACTTAACAAATAAGTTGACGATTTTTAGTTTAAAGTATGAGCTCGACACGGACTTTAATTTATTGAAAAGATCAACCTCATCGCAAAGACCCCGAGAAATCCGATTAATGCAAATGTCAGGGGAAAATTTGAATCGTTGATAAGAACAGAGAAATCAATTGAAGATTTGATCTAAGAATTGTTCAATTGTATGTTTCTCTAAAATTTTTAATGTAAATAAAGTTACCCCATTATTTGTGTGTATTTGATAAGGAATCACCAAATAATCAACGTAAAAGACGATTGTGATCACCAAAAGAAATGCGCTCGTGTAAAAAACTAAAAGAATCAACATTTTTCAAAATTGATTTCTTTTCATACAGAAAATATTCGTCGAACTCGAATTTCCCATTCTGGAGACGATATAGCGAGACATCGAAGAAAAAAGTTATACACATGTAAAAGACCATGAAAGCTAGTGAGAAATAAATAGATGTGCTAGAATTTGCAGTCAACAAGAAACAATAACCATCTTATCTTACAAGAAATATAAGAATCTCCGTTTGACTGAGATTTATTGAACTTGCTGAAATGATGGTGAAAGATGGGATAACGATGGGGCGCATGAAGGACAAAGTGATCGTCATTGATAGGGAACATAGCTAAAATGAGATGTTAAAGGGGGTAACAATTAAGGCTGATTCCAAGTGAGAAATTTTTGATCGCCGATAACTATTATTTTGTTTTTATTTGATGCTTTTTATACCAAAAATAGCAGAAACAAATAGACTGATTGATTTCCTGCCATATTCGGCAACATTTTGTTGATGAGCATCTCCTGCTGCGGCAGACAGGTTTGAACGTGTCAACTGGCAAGCCCTCTCAGAAAATTAGAATCATTTCTTATTTAACTTTTCTTTCAAGATGAGCGATGATGAAGCTATTGAAGATGATGAACTGACGTACGTCCTTGTTGAGTTAGTACATTTTGAAATTTTCCTTCAACATTGCTATATTTGCGGGAAAATTCAAGGAGGCCAAAGTAAAGGAAAGTCGAGAACAATCAATTGGGCAAGAAATGGAATTTGTCGTAACAGCCGTAACTCGATGTTCATGTCAAAATGGTAGAAGGATTTGATGGTCGACACAGAAGTTTGTAGAAGGTACAGAAGCTTGGTTGGCCAACCTAGGAATCACAGCAGCCGCTCAAGTCGCACAAATTCGCCAATTAGATAAAATCTTACAGATATAGTCAAGTTTTCAGCCAAATCGGTCCAGCCGTTTTTCTAAAATCGCATCACAGGCAGACACACAGATATACTCTCTCTCTCTCTTATAATAAGTTACGACCCAAGCGATCATTTAGCTTAGAATCAACACAAAATTATCATTTGCTTACAATGATCGCAATTTGAAGCATTCTAAACGCTTTAATATGATCCGGAGCTTTCACACAACTGAATATACCAATAGTGAGTGAGCAAATAATGCCATCGATTGAAATTGGAATTAAATAAAGAGTCTCGAGAGTTGAATATTCTGACATTTGTGTCTGATAGTGGGAAAAGTGAGCGAAGTGAGGAAAAGTGGAAAAGTCTGACTGGTTCTGAACCCGAAAAGTAGAATGGACGAATTGGAAATAAAAATGAAGACAGGTGTTTTTTGAGAGTCAGGAGACAGCTGTAAACTTTACGAAATAGTTTTCAGCCTGTAATGAACATCTGTTAAACCTTACTTTTTATAATACCCTCATTTTAGGATACGATCACCTATCATGATCCTGGTTACGTCACTCATTGTTGCCAAAGTGAGTTTTCTAACTTCAAAAGTTTCCATGGCTTTTTCTTTACCTTTTCGTTTTTATCTCTGCTTAATTTTTAAAAAATCGGTTTATTATCAATAAGTATTATTTTATTTTTAAGTCAGGTCAAGTTTTTAAAGATGCAGATTGATGTCTGATGGGATATAGCGGTACAGACCAATTTTTGGCATCTACAGTACAGTCATGAGCAAAAGTCTTGGCAGCTCCTGGGTGGCAACTTTCAAAGGCAAATTTAGGAACCTTTCCGAGAGGCTATAAAAAAGTTGTCACAAGTATTTTTGAGCATTTTTACTCTACTTTTAGCTATGACCAAGCATGGAACTCGGAAGTTTATCTTAAACAACAAAAATAAGCGTAAATGACAAAAAGGTCACAAAAACAATGGACAAAAGTCTGGGCGGCTTACTACAATACTCGTTTTTTTTCGATTTTTTTGTGCATCTTGCTTATATTTTCGTAATGTTTTAATTTTTTTTCAGATGCCTGGAGCGTATTTATCATCACCAGACAAAAAAGCAATTGTAGAAGCAAGAACTAGAGGAGAGAAAGAAAAAGGCATCGCGGAAAAATTCAAATGCGGTACGAGGACAGTTGAACGCATCACACACAACGCAAATGCAACTGGAAACCTTCATCGAAAGCTCAAAACAGGCCGCCCACCGGTCACAACCCCAAGGGAGGATCGTAAACTCGTTTTGTAGCATCGAGAAGAACCGAAAAAGACAGCAATCGACAGCGCGGCTTTCATCAAGAATCTTTCAAATAAGGTTATCTCACGAAAAACTGTTAGCCGTCGTTTGATTCGAGCTGGATTGGTGACTAGAAGAGCTGCCAAGAAACCCCTAATGGTTGCCAGGCACCGAAAACTCAGGTTGCAGTTTGCGAAAAAGTACGCAAGTCGGACCGCCAACGATTGAGCAAATGTTATTTTCGCTGATGAGTCAAAAGTCAACCTTTTTCAACCGGATGGGAACCATTTGGTTCGGAGACCTGTGGGACAACGATTCAGCTCTAAATACTTGCGTCCGACGGTGAAATTTGGTGGTGAAGCGGTCATGGTATGGGGTAAGAGACTCTCTCTTGTTATGTATATTAATCTTGTTTTTTAGGAGCTATGCCAAGAAGTTCACCGGGTCCATTGGTCCTTCTCAACTCGACTCTTGATGCCCAGCGTTACAAGACCATCCTGGAGAATAAATTTCTTCCTTTTGCGACCGCCAAAATGGGACAAGGGTGGCTCCTCTACCAGGACAATGCTCCTTGCCACAAGAGTCAGTTGCTTATGGGCCGCACTGTTCGATGGAGGAAGAGCTCGACTACCCGGATGGCTCCGCGCGAATCGTGTTCAACTCGTTTCAGCTTCTCCATACAGCTCCGATTTGAATGTTATTGAACACCTATGAGCGTTGATCAAGACGAAACTCAAGGGAAGACAGTTTAGCTCTAAGGCGGATCTTTGGTACTTCGTACGGCGAGTTTGACCGACAATTACAAATTTTACGCGATCTAGTTGACAGTATGCCCCGGAGGCTCAAAGCGGTCATTGCAGCTAAAGGCGGACCTACAAAATATTGAATTTTTTGCCTCGATGTCTGTGCCGCCAAGACTTTTGTCCATTGTTTTTGTGGCCTTTTTGTCGTTTACGCTTATTTTTGTTGTTTAAAATAGCTTCTCGGAAAGGTTCCTAAATTTGCGTTTGAAAGTTGCCACCCAGGAGCCGCCAAGACTTTTGTCCATGACTGTATATTGTAGTATTAAAAAATGGCTTGGATGAATGGATGAAGTTTTTGATGGATTTTGAGCCTTGGTTATTACTTTAAGATTTTCCTGTACTGAATGCATAATTTTTATCAACAACAAGAAATTCTTCAAATTGAAATATTGAAATTTATTGAACAACAAAATTTGCTCTTGATTTTTGACCTTAAAGGTTGAAAATAGATGATTTTTCACAATAATTTTTTCAACAAGAACAACCAAAATTATAGAAATTTTAGAAAAGAGAATAAAGATTTAACTTTTCAGTTCTGTTCTGTTCATTTCGCGGGTCATTTTTGACGTTTTTTGAACTGAAAAACACAATAAAATATAAAACAACAAGGAAATTTTGTAATTGAAGAGTTAAAAGATTTATTTTGAGTAGAAGAGCTCAAAAGATTAAACTAAAAGAAGCAAGTTACTAAAAACTAATACATAAAGGATAAAAATGAAATTAGAGAATTGCGATTGATGGAAAATGGAATAAAATGGCGGATCAACCTCGGGCATTATTGAGCAAATTTATTTGTGATTGTGCCAGATCTGGTTTGACAAATGATTGGCTAGATTTCATAGGTAACTAACCTTAAAATTGATTAAATCTTCAAGAAAATAGCAAAAAAACAAATGATAGAATTCTGACTGCTGAATTACATTTAAACAAATTGAGGACTACTGTCGTACAGTAGCGGACAAAGACTTAGCATAATTTAGTTTTTTTGTAATAAAACTCGCTGTTTGTGCAATATTTACCTAAAACTTCGAAATATAATAATGAAACTTGATGTTTTAACAAAAACAATTGGTATTTAGCCAAATAGACTTTCAGAAAAAATTTTTGAAGATTTTTATACAAAACTGGCGCGACAAAGACTTAGCATATTTTTAATAACATATTAACTAAAGCTGGTAACAAATGTTTTTGAAATCAAAACAACAAAATTCGTTTTTAACAATTAATACTTCGTAGGAAAACCATTCGAGGCGATGACAGCATCACATCTGCGAGGCATGGACTCGATAAGTTCATCGATCGTCTTTTTTGGAATCTCCGACCACTTCTTGGCTAAGAGATCAAATTTATCCTGAGCATTTTGAGTTCTAACCCCTTTGCAGATTCTTCCCAGCGTTTCCCACAAATGCTCAATAAGATTCAGATCGGGGCTTTGGCTTGGCCACTCCATAACGGCAAAGTTTTGTTGCGACAGCCAGTTTTGAACGAGTCGAGCCTTATGTTTTGGATCGTTATCATGCTGAAAAGTGAAATTTGGAGGCATAGTTTGAACTGCATTTGGAAGCATATGGTTTGTCAAAATGTCCAAGTAAACTCGTTGATCCATAATCCCAGTGATTCGCTTGAGTGGTAGAGTTCCATAAGAAGAGAAGCCACCCCATACGAGAACGTTTCCGCCGCCATGTTTGACTGTAGAGAGAATGTAGTTTTTATTGTATCTTTGGTTAACTGAACGTCGAATATACTGAATTCCATCAGAACCAAGTAGGGAAAACTTGCTTTCATCAGTGAACAAGCAATCTTTCCATTGCTGAAGAGTCCACCCTTGATGCTCCTTAGCAAACTTCACTCGGGCTTTCCGATTTTTTGCTGAAATCAATGGTTTCTTGCAATTGTGCTTCCTTTTGTCTTGAAAAGCTTCAAAATTCTCGAAACAGTCGACTGGTGTACCCTCAGAATGGTAGCAATTCGATCCTGTCTCTCACCGGCTTGATGAAGAGCCACAATCGTATCCGAATAGCAGGCTGAAGTTGTTTCTTGCGACCCATTGACTGAAATTAATAAAATAGTAAATTTCAATCAAATTATAGCTCAAATTAAGAAAAAAACGCAGAAAAATAATCAAACTACTGGGAAATGCAAAATTATGCTAAGTCTTTGTCGCGCCAGTTTTGTATAAAAATCTTCAAAATTTTTTTCTGAAAGTCTATTTGGCTAAATACCAATTGTTTTTGTTAAAACAGCAAGTTTTATTATTATATTTCGAAGTTTTAGGTAAATATTGCACAAACAGCGAGTTTTATTACAAAAAAACTAAATTATGCTAAGTCTTTGTCCGCTACTGTATATAAACTTAATCTATAAGCCGTAGTGTCTTTGGAATAAAGTAAATTCGCAAGCTGATCTATTCTAGAAGGCAGCAGTAAAACCATCATATCAAGCCGCCAGTTTTTGTTTAATTAGTCAAATTTTGGTATTATTCGATGAGGATTCACAAGACTTGGTTAATGATGTCAAAATTCGGCTGATCGGATGTAAACTGGCGGTTACGGTAGCTTTATAAAATCGGTGCCTTTCTCTTTCTCAACCTGTTTTTCACCGACGGTTCCATCAGGATTTCGATTAGATTCGACCAAATAGCCAAGTATTCATTTCAAATTTTCACTTTCCTTTATCAATCACAATTTAGAGCTTTTGGCTGTTTAACTCAATTGCTCTTTTGATGTGTATTTGTCGTAGCCGATTATGAATGAATTTTTTTGGCAAAGCTTTCTAGTAGAGCAACCCTTTAATGTGTGAGGACGATATTATATCATCTTGTAGCGAATTAAATTCTGCGTCGATTGGTACCAAATAGCCATACAAATATTCAATTTTCTTTTTCCATCACAATTTAGAGCTTTAGCTGTTTAACTAAATTGCTCTTTCGATGTGTATAAATTTCATGCATTTTTGGACTATTTGCTCAATGATCTGTGAACATATTTTGTAAGGAAGAGGATAAGGAAGGAAACAAACAAAACAAAACAAAAAAACAATTTTCAATAATCACTTCCACAACAAACACTAACAGTCCAAAAGTTCAAATGTCTCATGCTGGAATCGAACCAGCGACCTTCGGTTTGCTAGACATTGAAGTGTCGTAGACAGACGCTCTGCCACTGAGCCAATGAGACGACGAGATCCAAGAATTTATATTATTCTTATGAATGGTAAAATTCCGCTCAAATTTCAAAAGAATTGCCCACGATCAGGATTGAACTGATGACCTTCTGTTTACTCACTTCTTCTACGAGACAGACGCTCTGCCACTGAGCTAAACGCGCGGTAAGTGGAAAGAAAGAAAAATGAAAAATGAATGGATCAATCAGATATTTGTTCATCAGAACATCAAAAGAAAACTCAATAAGCTGTTCAAATATTCAAAAACAGAAATTTCCCTGGCTTTCGACACCTTTATGGCTTAGTGGCAGAGCGTTGGTCTTCTAAGCCAAAGGTCGGTGGTTCGATCCTAGGGCAGGAGTTTTTGATGGATCACCAGTTTATTTAGGTGCCATTTCAGCCATCCGCTAGCCGCTGGTGATTCAATCACCAACGGCTAGCCGAAACATGTTTTTTTAAAATTTAAAACAGTTCCACTGATTCCATCTTTTAGACCCAAACTATTACTTTCTTCGGTGTTTTAATGAGTAACAATTTTTTAATCCTTTTTACTCTTTCGATTTTTCTAGTGTATTGTTACAGCTTTCCTAGTCATTTTTTTTAGAAATGAAAAGTAAATTTGTCGATCACCTTACGCAACATCAATCTACGAAGAAATACAATTGGATTCCTGATGCCACAAACCACGCCGAAATGGTGAAAACGATCAAACAAATAACCAGTGAAGATACGAAAGGAAAAAGGACCCCTGAAGAAATCAATTTTTTTTGGCGTGCTTTGCTTTGCAGAAGGAAAACGATCTGGACATCCTCTACAACATTGGAAGAACCGAATAAATGAGACAAAAACACTGAGGGAATATCATGGAATATCGAAGGATATCATCGAGATTTTTGTCAAACTCTGTTCTGAATGTGAATTGAACAAAGGCTCTTCGAAAAAAGGAGTCGTTGTCAAGCCAATCAGCACCAAACAACAAAACGAGCGGTTTCCAAGTGGGATCTGATCGATTTGTAATCTGTACCAGATGAGGATATCAAATTTTTGGGTTCAAAAAATCAAAAGTCAAATTCAAAGACCGAAAAGACCGAAGATTGGGCATCCTTCTCTTTTCGGAGCTGTGTTGGAAGCAAACGACGAATTTTACAAAATTGGCACTTCGAATGGAGGTCTGCCTCAAAAGTTTTTTTTGATTATTAAATAATTTTATAGGTTGAATTGCAACCAGTTTGTGCCAGCAAACCACAATTTTATCGATGTTGAAGATGTGCTCGAAAAGGAGAAATCATTTCGCTCAGGAGTCGGCGCTGAATCTCTCATCGGATCTCAAGGTAATTTTTTTCTAGCGTTTGTTTAATTGCTTTCGTTTAGGGCCACAAACACTGTAAGTGTACAAATGGATGCGTAAATGGTCGATGTGTATGCCTCAAGTCGAATATGAATTCTTGAATCTCATCGTCTCATTGGCTCAGTGGCAGAGCGTCTGTCTAGTACACTTCAATGTCTAGCAAACAGAAGGTCGCTGGTTCGATTCCAGGATGAGACGTTTGAACTTTTTGACTGAACAATGATCTGTGAACATATTCTTATGAATGGCAAAATTTCGCCCAAATTTCAAAAGAATTGCCCACGATCAGGATTGAAATGATGACCTTCTGTTTACTCTATTCTTCTACGAGACAAACGCTCTGCCACTGAGCTAAACGGGCGATGGGTGGAAAGAAAGAAAATGAAAAATGAATGGATCAAAGGGATATTTGTTCATCAAAACATCAAAAGAAAACTCAAGAAGTTGTTCAAATATTCAAAAACAGCAATTTCCCATCTTTTTCAACACCCTTATGGCTCAGTGGTGGAGCGTTGGTCTTCAAGCCAAAGGTCGGCGGTTCGATCCTGGGGCAGGAGTTTTTGATGGATTACCAGTTTATTTAGGTGCCATTTCAGCACCTAAATGAATCTATTGAGTGATGTAAAATTTCATTGATCACCCTTATTGGCACAAGGTCTTGCGATGGATTTTGAAAAACTTTATCTCTTGCTTAGTACCCTTGGCCCTTGCCTCCAAAAAATCTTCCAAGATTCAAAATGGCCGTCAAATTTTGCACATTTACGGGCGGAAGTACGTGCAAGATCCTAAAAACAGTGAATCAATTTATCAAAGACGATCAATGATAGAGAAAAACAGGTTTTGGATCACGATTTTTGCAAAGTCTACACAAAAACAACTTGGGAAAAAGTGTAGGTCGTTTTTGCTGAACCATCAAGTCTAAATCAATTCCAACTTCTATTTTAAGGTAATTTTTCGTTTGTTCTGTCTACTAAAGTGCACCAGGAACATCAGTTAACAAGGATTTCAAGATCTTGTCAGAAATCAGGCATTGCTTTTGGCTTTTGATTTGCTCTAAACTGCCTTGTCAGTTTAGGAAAAACTTTGATCAAAAATTACTCTTGGCTTTTAAGTATAACAATGATTATAATTATGTATTTCATCAAAAATGAGAATGCTTTCCAATGATGGAGATCTTTCTATTAACCACTTTAACACAAAAGACTTCTACATGGCACATTATGCAAATAAAAAGCTTTGTAGGTAGACAAAATTCAACTTTAAAGAGCAAAATTTTATTTTAAAATCTTTATTTGATATCAATAAACAACAAATTAACAATTAAACTCAAAGCGATTACTATTTTTAGCCGAACATGCTATTAAGTGTTTAGGAAAGGACTAAGTAAGCATTATCAAGTTCACCCCAGACTTTTAGAAGACTTTTCTTCAAACTTTTTAACATTTTTATGTGGTTTTGAGCAAGTTTTTGTCTCAAGGATAGACCGGACAAAAAATATTCTATCAGATTGAGATCCGGCAAGCTTCAGAAAAAAGGTGATGAAATCGGGAAACTCTTGGGAAAAATCTTGGGGACTTTTCTGGACTTTGTGAGCCAGATCCCTGTCTTGTTGGAATACCTAAACTTTATTTTTGAAATGCTATTGTGTCTAATGCAAAATTTCAGCTTTTAGAAGATTAATTGCATTACACAGACAGTTGCATCCCTGCAATTACCTTGCACCCTGCATTGCATTGCACCCTGCATTGCATTGCCCCTGCATTGCATTGCACCCCCTGCATTGCATTGCACCCCTGCATTGCATTGCACCCCCTGCATTGCATTGCACCCCTGTAGTACATTGACACCCCCTGCATTGCATTGCACCCCTGCATTGCATTGCACCATTGGACTTATAATTATGAGCATATAAAGTTCATTGATCGTGGTTTTCTCAATTATCCCTTATCTGAATGAATGATAGAGATCTTTTTATTAACCACTTGAACACAAAAGACTTCTCCATGGCACATTATGCAGATAAAAAAAGTGTTTTTGTAGGTAGACAAAAAATCTCAACTTTAAAGAGCAAACTCTTTATTTTAAAATCTTTATTTGATAGCAATAAACAACAAATTAACAATTAAACCTCAAAGCGATTACTATTTTTTAGCCGAACACGCTCTTAAGTAGATGTGTTGTTTAATGCCTCATGAGTAATGCCTCGGCGTGGTAATGCCCTCGCGAGTAATGCCCCGCGAGTAATGCCTCGCGAGTAATGCCTCGCGAGCCACGCCCCGCGAGTAATGCCCGCGAAAATGCCCTCGCGAGTAATGCCTGGCGAGTAATGCCTCGCGAGTAATGCCTCGCGAGGTAATGCCCCGCGAGTAATGCCTCGCGAGAATGCCTCGCGAGTAATGCCTCGCGAGTAATCCGATCAAACGTATCCATCATTTGTATGCAAATCGAAACCCCTTGTGTGCATAAGTGTTTTCTGCAGTAAACATGTGTTAATCTTCAGAAAGCAGATGTTTTTCAAGGCTATCACAAAAACAAGAAAAATTGTAATGTTTTTTTATTGGAATGTTTCAAAAAAAGAAAGTAGTTAATCTAGCCTTCGTTTTTGTCGCCCCACGCCTTCTGCGGGTTGGCAGCCCATTCTTAGAGTGTGTTCCTCGCGAATAATGCCTTTTAAAGCGCACGCTTAAGAAAAATTACCGTACTTTTAGCGAAAATTATTGCAAAAAATGGCGCAAAAATCACGAGCGCTGCAGTTATATTACGCGGCGCCGCCTTATATACGTGAATCCTTTTAAAGATATTCAACCGTTCAACTGATTTGGTGGCATTTCCCCTTTTAAAATGTCAAGATATTCAATTTTACTCAACGGGTAAAGAGGGATTACTCGTGGAAGTTACCGGACCAAAAACGTCGATTAATCGAGTAAAAATTACTCATGCAAATTTTACTTGAGTAAGTAATTACTTACCTCGCGAGGAACACATACTACTATTAAGCGTTTAGGAAAAGTGACTGGGTAAGCATCAATACGTTCATCCCAGACTTTTAGAAGACTTTTCTTCAAACTTTAACATTTTTATGTGGTTTTGAGTAAGCTTTTGTCTCAAGGATAGACCAGACAGAATAATCTATCGATTGAGATCCGGCAAGCTTCAGAAAAAGAGATGAAGTCGGGAAACTCTTGGGAAAAATCTTGGACTTTCTGGACTTTGTGAGCCAGATCCCTGTCTTGTTGGAATACCTAAATTTGATTTTTGAAATGCTATTGTGTCTAATGCAAAATTTCAGCTTTTAGAAGATTAATTTCATTGCATTGCATTGCACCATTGCCATTGCATTGCACCATTGCCCTTGCATTGCACCATTGCATTGCATTGCACCATTGCATTGCATTGCATTGCATTGCACCATTGCATTGCATTGCATTGCATTGCACCATTGCATTGCATTGCACCATTGCATTGCATTGCACCATTGCCATTGCATTGCACCATTGCCATTGCATTGCACCATTGCATTGCATTGCACCATTCGACCTATAA
>CAUEEP010000197.1:0-37823 GCA_958450365.1 Mesorhabditis belari
CCAGAGAAGTCTTGCCGAGGCCCGACCGAACTTTGATCAATATCATCCAGAGAAGCTTGCCGAGGCCCGACCGAACTTTGATCAATATCATCCAGAGAAGCTTGCCGAGGCCCGACCGAACTTTGATCAATATCATCCAGAGAAGCTTGCCGAGGCTCGACCGAACTTTGATCAATATCATCCAGAGAAGCTTGCCGAGGCCCGACCGAACTTTGATCAATATCATCCAGAGAAGCTTGCCGAGGCCCGACCGAACTTTGATCAATATCATCCAGAGAAGCTTTGCCGAGGCCCGACCGAACTTTGATCAATATCATCCAGAGAAGCTTGCCGAGGCTCGACCGAACTTTGATCAATACTTCATCCAGAGAAGCTTGCCGAGGCTCGACCGAACTCTTTGATCAATATCATTCAGAGAATGGCCATCCCAGTTTTAAAGAGTATCACCCAGATGAGCCATTGAGACCGGATTAAGAATCATTATAAAAGATGGGATCGTTAATTTGATGGGAAAACTTAGTCATTAAGGATTTTAAACAAAAGTACTGTTATTTACACATGCAAAATCTTGTATAAAATTTATTGAAAAGGAGGAAACTATACACTAAAAATTGTAATAAATTTATAAGCTTAAAATTTTTTTAAAAAAGAGTTTATTATAAAGAAAAATTAAAATTTTGAAATATGATAGATCAACTTTTATTCCTCTTATCCTTTACTGATTTTATTTGCTATAGTGATTTCTTCGTATCTTGCCCCTCCTTTTTTTTGTTTTTAGAAAAAGAATAGAAAAGCACACTGGATTTGAAACCTACATAGAAATTGTTGAAATGAAACTGGTTATGAAATAGAAGAGAAAATTCAAGAATAGCTTTGCCATAGAGATCGTCGGGTAGTCGGAAATTGAAGCCAAAGAAAGTGTTCATGATCAAATTGGCAAACGGGAATATAATTGAGCTGATAAGAATCATGGAAGACATTCAGGTCATCAGTGAGAAAAGAGTTCGATGCCTTTATCCTCACCGCCCGGATCATTAGAAGCTTTTCGACACGAGATGCCTTCCGCCTCTCTTTCGCCAAATACCGAAAACGAGTAAACGGAAAAAGTTCGAGTAAACAGACCGTTTTAAAGTAAAGCGCATACTGTTTTCAATCTTTTTCATCTAGTACTTTCATATTAAATGTTATTTTCAATTTATTTTTTCAATCTAATAGGAGAACACATCCGAAAATTCAACTTTCTAGAAGCGTATTCCCTCGCAAATACTGAAATTCAATGAGTTTTGCATTAATCTTTTCCCAGAAATCAAATTCCTGGATAGTTTTTGCAGAAAATTCCTTATACTCAAAACTGATCGCTCACACAGAACTGAATCTCGTTAATCGACAATTTGATTTTTGTGAATTTGTTTTTTCTCGTAGCGCATCAACATTGACACGAAAATCAAAATTTATCAACGAAATCATAACTACTAGGTTGATGCAAAAGTCTTTTTTTTTTCGTCTGCCGTTTCAAGCCAACAAATGCACCAATTAAACTACGGTTGATTTCAATAGAAAAACCACTATTTTTCTGCAAAAATAACATTAAAACGGGGTTTAAAAATATTTTATGCCTGGATTTTCTTGAGAGTATGGAAGTCGGGTAGTCAAAAAGGGCTAACTCGATGATGCGGTTTAGACACCTTAGCTAAAGAAAACCTATCTTCGTGTCAATAGATAAAAGATAGAGAAAAAAAAGTTTGATATTTCGCCAAAATTTCAGAGAAATTCATTCAGCCAATTTTTCCGTAGAGTTTTTATAGATTTTTACGAAAAAGGCGTTTTTTCACCTCGAATTTGCTTTGAAAGTCAACCGAAATTGATTTAAAAAGATGCAAATTGAACAAAAAACACTTCTTTTATAGAGCAAACTATAGATTAATTGGTGAATTTGTTACTTTTTAACAGAAGTACGAAAAAATGAAAAGACTTTTGCATCAACCTAATATTTAACTTTAAGAATTTAGGCACAAAGACCAGTGGCAGTTACATATACTGTAGCTGGTGGATTCCCTTTGGCATCCATCCACTACAAGTGACACCTTCCGGGTAAATAGGCGTTACCGTCGAAGAGACCCTTAAAGCCAAAGGAAATTAGGTCGTTCTATAAACTTCAATCCATAGTGTCGGTTTTTCAAGTACTCTTGTTGGTTCATTTTAGCTTTCCAGAAAACCCTTGTAATCTAATATACTTGAGGCCAAATTTCCGTGTTAACTCTGTAGCCTGAACGAAAAAATCTTTTCAGTTCTATCAAAACAAACCTAGCATTGTAACGACAAAGCACAGCGAATAGTCCCAGCAGCGGCTCCAGTTGTGAAATTGCGATACGCACAACCGATAGTCCGGAGTTCGCCCGGCGGCAATCTGGAAAAATACTTTTCTCTAAAGTTTTGGTTCTAGCAAGCTTGGAAACTTTGATCACCTGATAAGCAAAGTTTTTATTCTTGTCTTGGAACATGCCAGTTGAATTGTAACGAGACCCGGGCCAGGGAGACCGGATTTTTGATGAAATTGTACTCAGGCGGTATTCCACGCGGTACCAACTCGGAAATGGGGTTTGAATTAGTGGGCATTTTTAGGTATAAAATAAGAGTTTACTAGAAAGCACTGATTTAAGGACGGAGTAAACTATCCCTCACACATTTGAGCGGTCGTCTTCGCGCTCGAGCTGGTGCTATAGATACCGTAATGGCTCTCGCCTTGATGAAACGGAACATCGGAGGCCTTCAACATATCACTTTGGGCACTCAATCTGAAATGAATAATGTGTTAACAAATTTCACAGTTAAATCGCTATAGCTATGTGGTTTTTTACCCACGGCTGACTAGGATCCAACAAATTGAGACGATCCTTAGAAGCTGTGACAAATCCAGCGGTCTATGACTGAAATTTAGAAAGAATTTGATGTTAACTTGAATAAACAATATTTAATTTGATTTAAATTTTGCTAATCCACCAACCAATTGATAAGTTCTGAATCGATTGTGGATAGTTTCTTCCTTTCCCAACCCATTTCTCCGTTCCTTTCGCCATCCGTGACCGCAGACTGTTCATTGTCTAAAAGCTGTTGATTTCAGAAGGTTTTTTATAAAAATTTTAAATATAAAATATAAAATATAGATATAAAAGCCGTTAGAATATAAAAATTTCAATTTTAAAGGAAAACTACGTACATTGACAATGGTTGTTTGGTCGGCTGCAGCAAATGCCATGGCGGCTTGAGCTGAGGCGGCTAAAAAGGTGAAATTTTAAAGTTTTAACGTTAATTTAGATATGCTGGGATATAGAATATAAAATATTTAAATCTAATTGACTAAACTCTTGCGGCTAATTGAGTAAAATTATTCAAAACCAAAATGTACCTGAAACACAGAGGAAGCAGTCCGAGAACGGATCTCATTGTTGCCGCTGGATGCGGCCAATGAATGTGCTTTTCACAGCTTTAACTACTGCTTTTATATTGGGGGTTATTGAGGAGTTCAGTCTCGTTCTTTTCTACCCTGTTCCCCTATAGTTTTTGGATCCTTCGCCAACAGCTTTAGGTTCAAGTTCACGCCCTCGCGAATCCTTTCATTCAGCCATGCAAAATTGGAAAATTTTGCTAATATCTGGATTTTGAAATCTCTTTATTGCCCGGCGCTTGATCCCGGTCCACCTCGAGAAAAAGGAATCGATTCTCTATTGAAACCACAAAATGAACTTTAACATCACGACCTGAACCAGATTCAATTTTGGCCGTTCAGCCTTGAGCACCAAAACCAAAACATTGAACTCAACTCGTTTTTTTCGCGTTTTGTTTGCTTTTTTCATTTATTATCAAAGCTTTTTTGGTACTTTTCTCACAAAAGCCCACCTGCAAGGCTCACCCCATTTTCCGCAGTAGTTTGCCGACAGTTTCCGGCAGTAGTTTTGCACCTTCCATCACTTAGAATTTCGACTTGCTTTGATTAATTTTTTGATTAAGCATTTGAGCAGACTCGCAGGCGTTTCGGGAAGGCGTCAACGGTGGCGATCAAATAGGCTGGATAGAGCTCTTCCCACCCTTCAACAGTGATTTCTTCCAAAGTTTCGGTGTTTTTGTAGGGCTTTGAATAGCTTGGCCTCTAGAACCGACCACGCTGGAAAATATCTTTCATCTCAAACAAGATATTGTGATGTTCGATTCCATTGAATAATATCAAAACAAGGCTAAATCAATAATTGATCTGCTCTCAATTTCCTCTTGTTTTTTTGGGGCACCCCAAAGAAATTTAGCCTTGTTTTTCTTGTAAGGAGTAAGTTTGAGCTTATTTTCCGACGAGGATCCGACGCAATGAGGTGCTTGAAATCGCCATCTTCTTTGCCATTTTGTTTGCCGACTGGTTTGGCTTCTTCTGTAATCGGTCCCTCACTTGATGCCCCTCACGGCTTGAGGTTTGTCTTTGTAACAGCATTTGGGCGTCTACCGCTTCTTGCTGCATCAGCAGTTGTTCCTGTAGCTTCGTGGCGTTGAATAGTGCGGAAAATGACACTTCTGCCGACTTTAAGACGCTTATGAATCTCCGGCGCCGGGGCTCCTCGCTTGTGCAATTTGATGATCGATTGTCGATGGGGGATTTTCCAGTCATTCTAAAAAACAACACATTTTATATTCACTGCTAATTTTTCAATTGTTACACTTACGAGTAAGACTTCGGTGAGATGAGGATAGACCACTTGCACATTCCCCCTTTGTTCCAAGAGTTCCAGATTCCAATAGCGGGAGGCGGGAGTCCATAGAAGACACATTGTTGATCCACATATCTTCTCGCTTCCACATTATCGCGAGCTTTTAGTACACAATGAAGTCCACCTTTATTTAGATCAAATCATAGATTAATTGGTGAATTTGTTATTTTGAACGAAAAGGAACAGAGAACGAAAAGACTTTCTGGAACGAAAAGACTTTCTGGACAGCTTAATAACCTATAAATACATTATCTAAATGTTAAAGTTCTACAAACTTTACGATTTTTCAGTGAAAAGAAACAAAAGACTTTCTGGACAGCCTAATACCAACGATTTTTTCCAAAAGCGACATCCATCATTGCAAGGTTCTTGGAGTAACTCTCATCCGGTCGCTCCAGATCCAACAATGAATCTAAACAATGATTCAGTTAGTTTAAGAATAGTCCTGAAAATTAAAAAGTCTGAAATTACTGAAAGAGCAGTCTGAAATTGAATAATACAGAGATTTGTTTTCTAAATATTGTTTAAAACTAATTTACAGATAATCCAAAGGCAATTGTGAAGAAAAGGACGAAGAAAAGTCCAAAACGCATTTTTGTTGCTTTACGGAATGGTTACCTCAAAAAATCACTTCATTTTATATCCAATTTCATTTTAAAGTGCACACATTCAGATGTATATTGAAAAGGAAATCTTTATACTAATAGAAAAATTTTTCGGATTATGAATGAGTTTGAATGGATTGGGAAGTTGAATGGGAACAAAAGACAAAACAATAAAATATCCTCTCAAAAATACTTTAAAGATTTAATGAATAAATTTGAAAATATTTTTGTCATCATCCTGTGTTTTTTTCATATTTTTTACGTATTTTAAAAAGCTAGAATATTAAAAAATATTTTCTGTTTAGCATGAGCTTCTGCTTTCTAAAGAATGTTGATAAAAGTGATTTCAAAGCTTTCATTGAGTATAAAAGCAAAGTGAATTTGAGTTAAATCAGCGGTAAGCATACACCGAAATCAATTAAAAACATGCGTTTTGGTCTTTTTCTTCGTTTTCTTCTTCTCAATGGTTCTTTTTGGATTCTCGGTGAGTTTGTTTTATGCCAAAGTGAGTCAATTATTTGTTATTCTGTTTAGAGTGTTTCAAACTGGTGCTCCCACGCACGCTTGTATCACCGATGATCAATGTTCTGATGGACAAGTTTGTCTTTTTTAAATTAACAATAGCTATAACGTGGCTAAAGCTTTCAAAAGTCACTTAGCATGAAAAATCAGATATAAAAACCTATTGTTGCCAGAATCCTGGCCAGTTCATGCATCGGCAGAAATTTGCTTATTTAAAAAACCAATCATTCATTGAAGGCAAAAGGATAAAGTTTTCAAAGTTTTAGCTTACCAAACATTTCAGACTTGTTGCACACTTCCAATCGATGCACCCCTTGTAAAATTGCCAAAGTAAGTGAAATTCTAGTTAACTGAAAAATAATGTTTCAGTGTGGCGCCTGCTTTGATGAATGCCCCTAAAATGAAGCCCTCAAATCATTTCTCGCAAATAAATATATCCAAAGTCAACAACAAAACAACTGAAAACTCAAGTGAAACCCTGTTTGAATTCTTCATTGTTTCTTCAGTCAAACAAAATAGATAGATACTTTATTCAAGACATGAAATAAAGTGTGCAAGATTTAAGATTAATATACATGAATTCATACACATAAAGACGAAAAGAACCGATAAAAAGCAGCACGATATACAGGGTGCGCCATAATTGTCGCAACAAGATAAAGTTCTGATTCTAAGGTAGACACGAACAAAAAAAGGCTCATTTTTAACTGAATTACATTTATTGTACATTAACAATTATAAATCAACTATCAAATTTGAATCGGCCACCATTAGGATTTGAGCAGGCTTGCAGGCGTTTCGAGAAGGCGTCAACGGTGGGCTGGATCTACCAAATAGGCTGGATCGAGCTCTTCCCACGCTTCCAACAGTGATTTCAGGAAAGTTCGATAGCTATTGTAGCGGACAAAAGTTTTCCACCCACCCCAATTTTCAGTGCAAATTGGCCAACTTTGGAGGTCTGAAATTGATATTAAGAAAATGAATCCTGGCCCCGAAAGTTGCCCAGTAGGTAAAACTATCTGAAAAATCCGAATTTAAAGTTAGATTTTTATAAAAAGTTTTCATAAAAAAGTTACAGAGCCCAAAACATTGGATAAGCCTGTAAAAATTAGATTTGGCTGTATTTCTTTACTAACTGCTTCTTGTCACTCTAAACTTTTAAAAAACACTTAAATAGACTTGGATATTTGCATTAACGCGTTGAGATTGTTGGCTTTTTATGATAGTAAAGAAATAGAGCCAAGTCAAATTTTAATAGGCGCTTCCAATGTTTTGGACTCTGTAACTTTTTTGTGAAAACCTTTCATAAAAATCTAACTTCAAACTGGGTGTCACAGATGGGGGAAGTTTAAATCTATCATGCTAACTGGCTTCTACATTTAATTTAAAATTCTATCAGACTTTTATTTTTTTTTTTTATCAGGAGATCCAGCCCTACAGATCATCCCCCTTTAAAGCTATTAGGTTGAACACTGTCTTGGTGATAGCAAAGCATATTTTCTTTGAAAAGTAGACAATACACTGACTCACTCACAATCCCTTTGAAAAAAAGTTCTTTATTTTCTAGTTTCCTATCCTTTTTAAACAAAACTTGGCCCACCTTGAAGCGCATTTGCGCGGAATCCGCATCTTTTCAGAAATCCTTAAAAATGACATACAGGGAAAACGGCTGAACAGATTAGTCTGAAAATTTGAATACTCACCTAACTTTTTATGCTCTATCTTTTATTTATAAACATCGAAATAGGTTTCTGTGGAAGAAAGTGGTCCAATCGCACTATCTAGCTTCCTTCATTTTCATTTCCTCAACTTCTTGACCTCTAAAAAAACCCCAAAAACGAAGCTTTTTTCAATTGGCAAACTACTTTTAGAGAGCCGAAAAGACTTTTGAATAAAGAAAACCCCAATTTAATTAGTACATTGGTTGTTTCTAAAAAGTGGAAAGAAGAACTGTTACCGAGAGTGTTCAACCTAATATAAGATGTAAGATTTGAGAAATTCGATTCACGAAAAAAGCTCTTGGAAAAGCTGTTGTTTAGTTTTGTTTTCAAGAGGTGTTTGAAAAGTTTAAATTGGAAAACATAAGCTACAAAGAAGAGATGGGATATTGCTTGAAAAGTTAGAACCATCCTTCAATAGGAAATGTAATGAAATCCTTGATTTCGGACAAGAAAAACATCAAAACTAACGCTGTGAATCGATTCCTCAACCCCGAAAACCCTGGGTACAATTTTTCTGTTCAAAAATTTGAAGTTTTTGAACTTTAAAATGCAAAAAAGAAGATCGCGGTGTGTTTCCTGTGTGTGAGCACAATCACGCTCGATCTGGCATAGCACGCCTGCTCATATAGTTCCTTTTCACTTTTCAAATCGGAAGCGTCCATTCTGGGTCATCCGGTAACCAATCCGTTGTCTGCCCCATGTGGTCACCGCTTCCCAAAATTAACTTCGGTTGTAGAACTGGTCAACCCAGTTCCGGCTCATTTTGACCACTATGGCGGGTTCTCCGTCGGTCGGAATGGGATCCCAAGTGCCTGTAAAAGGGTGCTGAAGGGAGCCGCTGTGAATTTTTGATTCATCCCAAGGATTTCGGTCCGTAGGGGCAGCAAGAAACTCAGGAAACCAAACGAGTAAACGGGCTTAAGTAACAGAGATGATGTTGGCCTAAAATTGTCCAAAATCAAGCTTTTTCGAAAATCATAAGCTTTAGAAGACGAACAAACAAAAAGAGTTCTTTTATGTAATTTTCATATAACTTTAGTTAGCGGTATTTCCTCACGGAAAACCCGGGCATGGCTATTACCAGAAACACATTTTCCAGAAAATGATCATTTGTGACCCTCAACTTAAAAAGTCACCCAAGTCTTCAATAATCAATTCAATTCAAAATCCTTTGCACTATTTTGTAGAGGTTATTCAGGACTTTCGAACAGTCTAGACCAAGTATTGGTTGAAGCTTTTAATCTTGGAAAGATATGTGAGCGCTGGTTTCATTCTCACCACCCTAATGATAATCAATGTCAATGACCCATTGTTGACCCAATCCAGTCAAAAATATAATGACCCTTTGTTTGCATTATTTTGCAAAGGTTGCACATTTTTGATTTTTTGCTGGCCTTTAAATAATAATTTTCGAGAAATACAAACAGAATTTGAAATCACAACGATTTTAGATGTTCTGTATCAAATTTTCGAAATAATAAATGTTTACGAGCCCAGAGCAAGAGTTCATCCTTTTAGAAGAACCTTGTTACCGCGCGTGATTCCTTGTTGCGACAATTATGGCGCACCCTGTACATTCTGTTATGTGTTACTCGTGTTGCTTGAACAGCAGCCAAACTGAGAGAACAATGCGATGCGATACCAATTTTATTGAGAACAATATTTCAAGACTGGAGTACCAAGAAATTCAGTGCTTCGTGAGTGGAATGGGAAGATTTCCTGGTGTATGCCCTGGTAGTGGTGGTTGCCGAAGGGTCGTAAGTTGGGCTAGTTTGTAAACTCGTTAATATCGTGTTGACATTTTTTAAAAATTGTGCATAACAAATTAGTTCAAAAATGCACCGTGAACATCTTTAGTTTTGCTAAAACCATTTTTTAAGCGAAAATATGGCAGATGGATGTGGACCAATGAAAAATTCATGAATTTCACCTCGTTGGCCTCGCTGACAGTTCTCCTGGTGACAACTCAGGAGCTCAGGTTCGAAAACTTCAGCCCAAACTACCAAAAAGATTGTTGAGCGTTAATATTTTACTTTCGTGGAAGCGTAAAGGTTCTGCCTGGTAATCCTACAGAAAAGGCGACAAAGAATATTTCCTTTGCAAGTATCGATACTGGAAATTTACAACAAAGAAGATCGATTGACAATAAACGTTTACGGCAAATCATAAAGAAATTAGCTTGTGTCATCATTGTTAAAAGATTGCTTCGTTTTAGAGTATGAGTTAAACAACATTGATCGCTTAAACAGATCATGCAAAAACACTTTGCAGCTAAAAATCTGATTTATTTAGTTTAAAAATCTTTCTTCTAACCGGATCTCGTTTAAAAAAGCAGTAGCCATAGTTTACTAAGTTAAAAACTAAAAAATGATCGGCAATAAGCGTTTACGGCAAGCATTTGGGAAAAATTCAATTTTCAAACTTAATTAAATGCATTATTTCATAGCAATCACATTCAGTAAAGAAAGAACGTAGTTAATCATGAAAATCCAAACTGTCACTACTTGATTGTGGAACTTGTTCAACACGATCAACTGGTGGAGTCTGATTGACTCTGGGGACAAAACGATTTTGACTTTTCGTCTTGACATCATCAATTCTTGCTGTGACGCTTTCAATGTGTTGGCTGACTCGTGAATAGCCTCGACCATTTAACCAAAATGTTTCCATCACACCTTTGCCCTAAAAGTTGTTTATCTGAGTGTCGGAGTTGGAGCTGGAGTCAAGTTTCTGTCGAAGTTGAAGCGATCATGATATTCGATTTTAAGGCAAAAGTCTTTTAGTTTCTGACTGGGTTTCAGGATTTCCTTTACCTTGATGATCACTTCTCCCCTCGATTCCATATCATAACCACCAATTCGTTTCAACAACACCATTGCATCAACCGACATGTGAATCTTTCCAGCTGAAATTGATGTAATCATAGGCTGTCCAAAAGTCTTTTTCGGTTCTTTTCGTCCTTTCGTTTAAAACCAACAAATGCATCAATTGGGCTACGGTTTTTTTTTCATTAGAAAGGCTTAGTAGAAAAGTTTTTGCGAAAAACACGCTTTTCACTTTCGAATTTGCTTGAAAGTGAACCAAAATTGGCTTAAAAAGATGGGAAATTGAAAAATAAACACCTTTTATTGATGAATTGGTTCAATGGAACTGAGAAAAGGAATGAAAAAAAATTTCTGGTCATTCTAAAATTTCAAGGGATTTACGTTTTCCATTGCTTTCCATTCTAGAAGCCGTATTCACCGTGTCACCAAAGAGACAATAACTAAACAGATTTCAATAACATTTTCGAAATTAATAAACTCACCGTGGCATGGCTAATCCGACAACACCAGCTACACAAGAGCCCGAATGGATCCCGATTCGGAGGTTAACTGACTCTGTGGGGAGATGCGGGATACGGAAGAGCTTGAATTTCAGAAATATGGTGAAAGCTTGTTAATAAATGTTCTTGAGAATTAAAATTACATGCAAAATTTATCGTGAGCAGCTTTTATTCAAAAATCTTTTACCCTGACAGTTTCCAAAAATCCCAGTGACATCTCGGCGATTTCTTTGACGTGTTGGATTCCGTTTCTATAGGGCAAACCAGAGACACATAGATAGCCATCACCGATTGTTTCCACCTAGAAAAATTTAATGATTTTGATTATCATTGTTTATGAACCTTGTAAACTTGATGCTGTTCAATAATCGTGTCAAAGGTGGTGTAGAGATCGTTCAAAAGGCCCACGATCTGGAAATAAGTGAGTTAAATTTGGATAAATTTCTGTATAATTTGGTTAAAAGATTATTGATCGGCAAATGTCTGGTTAATCAATAGATAAATGCAAATAGAACATGCAAATTATGTAACTTTTACTTTGTGCCTTTGCAAAAATGAATGAAAAAGACTCCGCGATGGAAAAAGTCAGTGAATTTAAGATATTTAGTCAATCGACCGAATATCTTTTAACCAACCGTTAACCAAAGTGGGGGTGGGACAAATGCGACCTTTTTTTTGCGCACCTGGACATTTGCGCACCTTTTTTTTGCTGGAAAGGGTCTTAGGGAAGGTCGTAGAGCTTCAAAAATGTTTTCATGAAAGGGAATCGTATGCGTAGATTCCGAATTTCGACAAATCAGACCTCGCTGACACGTCAAATTTGGGCTAAAAGGCAAAAACTGCGAAAAAGCGTTAAGTTGTTGCGTAGTTTTTGCCTTTTTAGCTCAAATTTAACGTGTCAGCGAGGTCTGATTTGCTTTGATTTGTCGAAATTCGGAATCTACGCATACGATTCCCTAGTATGGAAACATTTTCGAAGCTCTATGACCTTTCCTAAGACCTGTTCCAGCAAAAAAAAAGGTGGCATTTGTCCCGCCCCCACCAACGTTTTTTTAGCTAATTTCTAATTAATTGGTTAAAATTTTAGCAAATTTTAACCAATTAATTTGTTTGATCAAGAGGAACCCACTTTAATCATCAGATTAAACGTAGAATCCATTTACAAGTCATATTCAGAAACTAGATTTCGTAGATTGAGTTTTACCTGAAGTGGTGAGCATCTGGCGGCAAGATTAGTGAACTGTACCACATCCGAGAAGAAAATCGTCACACTCTCAAATGACTCGGGCTCAACCGATTGACCGAGTTTCAACTTTTCAGCAACTTGTCTAAAATTTAGGGTTATCAGACATTTGATAGGCGTCCCGCCCCTTTTGCCATTGGCAACCTAACTTTGAGGGGAAATATCTTGATGTTGGGCTATTCGATTTAAATATTTTGAATATCCTTAGATTGGCCAAGTCTTTTTCTGTCGATTGGTATAAAAACTATTAAAATTGGACCACCCAACACCAAAATATGGGAGCTCAAAGTTAGATTGCCAATGGCAGAGAGGGCGGCGCGTATAAAGGCCTTTCACGCCCCGCCCCTTTTGCCAGTAACTTTGAGCTCAAATATCTTCGTGTTGGGATGTCCAATTTAAATATTCTTGGTATTATTAGATGCGCCAAGTCTTTCTCTGTCAATTGGTATAAAAACTATTTAAATTGGAATTCGACATCCAGAAATTTGAGCTCAAAGTTAGATTGCCAATGGCAACGTGGGCGGGGACGCGTATCAAATGTCCCACAATGAAAATTTAGAGTGAAAGTCAACATCCAAATCAATCCTTACTTTGGCAGCATTCTCTGCAGAAGCATGTCTCCTTTCTTCTTCTCTTCAACCAACTCAACCATTCGATCTTGTACCTAAATTTTACTAATCGTAATTTACAGATCAATTCCTCAGTTACCTCCTTTTCTAACGTCTCCGCATAGGATTCCATTAGGCTAAAGACGTGGTCCATCAAGTTTTGCTGTCCATCTCCAGACTAAATTATTAAAAAACTGTTAGAGTAAGGTAAGATTTAGTTCTGAATTTAGTTCTGAGAAAGTTTTGGAGCAAATGGCAGTCAGACTGACCATTGATTTGAGAATTCGTTTGATCGTTGTGATATTGGGACGATCCATTGGTTGTTCAGCCCAGGAGTCTCGGATCATGTGAAGCTGAAATTTTGTATGCTAAGAATATTTTGACATCAGCTTACTATTATTAGGTTGGCAACTAAGTCTTTTAGGAATATTACAACGTTATTTTCATCGGGTTTTCAAATCCAGCAAACCGTAAGTCAATTGATGATTTGATCAGCTTAGACAGGGATTTAAAAAGGTTACCAAGACTTAGTTGGCAACCTAATAGAAAAATCATGTAATAACTGATAAAATGCTTACAACAGCTGGGTTCAGATCCATATCCACGTGTACATTCAAAGCTGGCCGCACTGGCACCTGAGCGCCTCGCTTGATCATGTACAAGAGCTCTAAATTTCATTGTCTCAAAAATTTTAACATTATTTCAAACCTTCCGTTTTCTCATCTCGATTCGACAAATCATAGACTTCTTTCCGAGTGACAATCTCTGTGCAAATGATAGCAAAAGCGTAGATATCCGCTTCTTTTGTTCCCTCAATCATTGGCATTCGAAGGAGTTCGGGAGCTAGCCAAAGTTGGCCTAAAGAAATGAAAGAAAAGGTTTAAACCATTTTAAGCCATTTTAAATCAAGCTTTTAACTTTATTGTAAACTCACGTTTCCTTTCAAGTTTTTCCCCTCTGCGGAAACTGGCACAGCCAAACCCGCTGACTTTCAGTTGCCAGCGTTCATCGATCCAACAAGTGCTTGAGCTGTAATTGTCACAAGAATTTTAATTCAACATAAAGGTAAATAAATAAAGAAATGAATGGCAAAGAATTTGGAATGAAGGGGAATTGAACCCTCGACCTTCAGCTCACCACGCAGAGGCTCCACTACGGAGCTATCGGCGCCTTCTTTGCCCAAGAAGAAATAGGAAAGACAAGAAAGAAGAAAGAGATACTAGAGAGAAGCAGCCATAAATAGATACTGTATCAGTTAATATTTTACAAATCAGCTACCATAAGTTTCCATGAACACCCAAGAAAGATCGATGAATGAAGTGGAGTCCCTCTGCCAAGTCTTTCATCAACGCCATTGCTATGAAAGTATCCAAATTGATTGTTCCTTTCAAAATGACTTCCTAGATTTTTCTTGTTATTTGTCAGCTTTAGCATTTCAAGATTTCAACCTCTAAAGTCCCTCGACTAGCGTATTTCCAGATGGACATCATCGGTGAATGATCGTGACAGATTCCGATGAAACGATGCACATTGTCATGTTCTAGTTTGCGTAGCTAAACTTTTAAATCAATAACTGAAATGTGAAAGTTAAAAGATTTCTATAAGTAGCTAGTTTACAAAGAAACTTTACCAGTCTAAACTCTGCGTAATCTTCTTGGTGCAATCGAGGCAATACTTGATATTTGTAGGCAAAGACTGGTTCTTCTGAAGTAAAAACATTGTTGTAAGATTATTTTTACGTTACCTTGTTTACCTTTCATCATAAAATAGGCCATAGTAGCTGTTTCTGCTTTGCTGCCCATTGAAGCTTTTGATTTGAAAGAATTTGAAGATCTCGATGATTGCAATGAGTGCATGCTCTTTTCTTCATGCTGTAAATAATCGTGAGAGCTATAGCTTGAACCGTATCTTTTTCCGTTTTGACATTCACAAATGTCTAATAAGTTATAAAAATAATTAAAATTACCATAACCTACCCGACTTGCTCTTCCCTTTCCCCATCTTTCCAACATAAGATATGGGATTTGCCATTCCGCATCCTGTCGAGCGCGCTCTCTTCTTTTTTCCCTAAACTATTTCAATTGATTTCTTCCTTATTCTCTTTTTTTCTAGCATAATTTTAGTTGATTAAATTAAGCACTAGAACTCACCGGATAATGTAAAACATTACGACGATAAAGAAGGTAAAGAAAAGCAGTAACACTCCTCCACCAATTGTGATGTAGATTCCGCTCCTTTGCCAGTCGTTTAATGGGCAATTCTTTCCATCAAAGCTAGAATGGTTTGACTGCTATGAATTGCTTGCCAAAAAACTCACTCGCAAATCGGTACAGCCAAAGGAAGTGTGCCTCCTCTAATAGCCCAGATTGAGGTGGAAGCGAGGGCATAGTTTGGAGTTGCTGTCTGAAAGCAACGAACAGTATTCAATTTTCCTTGTTCTGATCCTGCTAGGCAACTAATGAAATTTATGCCTTCATGTCGAAAAAATTCATGCTGGCGTTCATGCTTCATGCTATCGGACATTTGATACGCGCCCCACTCCTTTTACCATTGGCAATTCAACTTTGAGCTCAAATATCTTGGTGTTAGGCTGTTCAATTTAAAGATTCTTGGTATCTAATGATACCGCATCTAATGATGCATCATTAGATGCGCCAAGTCTTTCTCTATCTATTGGTACACTACTATTTAAATTAGATAGCGCAGCACCAAGGTATTGGAACTCAAAGTTAGATTACCAATGGCAAAAGGGGCGTGTCACTGTACTCTTTTAATAGTTGTGTACCAATCGACAGAGAAAGACTTGGCGCATCTAATGATACCAAGAATCTTTAAATTCAACAGCCCAAGACCAAGATATTTGGGCTCAAAGTTAGATTGCCAATGGCAAAAGGAACCCGGCGCGTATCAAATGTACCACAATCATTTCTTCATGTCGAGAAAATTCATGCTCAGTTACCTTTCACTTTTTCTAAAAAATTACTATAGTGGACATACGTGAATTTTTTCTAGAAGTTGCGCTCCGCTTTTTTGATTTACTTGCTGATTTGTGCGTGTGCTATGTTTAAGCGTTAGATAGATTATAAAATAAACCGAAAAGGATTAAAAAACTTCCCACAAGCTGCTAAAAGCTATCCTATAATCGCATAAAACACTTTTACTAATTTTTTAGAAAAAGTGAAAGCTAACTGAGCATGAATTTTCTTGGCATGAATTTTCTGGAGCATACCGAGCACGGCATGAATTTTCTATTCATGAAAAAACGGCATAAAGTATGAATTTTGCTAGTTGCCATTCTGCTAATTGGTTTAGGTAAAGCTGCTAATGTAAGTTTTGCGATTGAGCCAAATTTTTCAATCTTTAAAACACACCATGTAGTCAAACGTGCCATCCCAAGAGAAATTCACAAATTGTGCCACTTTTCCATCCGTTGGTGAGTCCATAAAGAAAAATGTGGGAACTCTTGTGATATTTTGGGTCATTTGAACTTTACCAGTCCATCCTAGAATTCTTTAGTTACTTGATTAAATCTTTACAAACCAGTAAACGAAAGACCAGTCTGCACTTGATTATAGGCTGTGATGTTCCTTGCTCCATTGATCGGATCAAGCATCATCGAGGCGTTTAAACAATATGCGTACCACATGAAAGCATCGTAGAGTTGTGGAGCAAACGTGCCAATCTGAATTGATTTCTGTAAAAGAGACAATCGGGAGATGAAGGCCATGCAGGGCCATGCAGGGCAACAAACGCATGCAAAAATCACAGGATTCCCGCTGACCCCGAGTAGCGTTGATCGTTCAAGAGGCAATCGGTGGTGTTGCAATAGAATGGGGAGCCGCGAACGTTGGCTCGAACCTAGATTTGAGTAAAAAAGTAAAGTTTGAAGCAAACCTGTGCAGCTAGCTGAGCAGTGGTTGAACCGTTCACACTGCCGTCATTTGTTGTATCTATCTGAAAGCATTTCTAGTGCTTCATCCATTAAGCTTTTGAAATCTATTAGAAGTACTGAGTCAATCCGATTGAACTACGGCAAGCTACACCTAAAACAACACTAGTCGCTCAATGAAGCTTGAGTCAAGATGTTGCACCTACAGGGTGGGGCAGAATTATGGCAACCAGCACGCACGCGCTTAATTCAGTTGGTTAACGACTTAATAGCTAACGACTTAATAGCTAACGACTTAATAGTTAACGACAAATATAGTGCTTATACTGGATCATTTTGTTTTTTCTGTAATTTGATGATCTTTCAATGTTATTATTGCAAAAAATGATACATTTAGGAATGGTCAAGAAATCTGTTCACCGAGATTCGATCATCGAGCTACACCGGAAGGGAATTCGACCAATTGGAATTTCCAGACGCTTGATGATCAATAAATCGGTGGTTTCAAGACGATTGCTCGAGAGATTAAAGTCAAGAGGCTTTCCAGCTACGGTATGATGCATCATCCTCATTGTTTTCATTGTAAGTTTTCTTAGAATACAATGTATTACTCGTTGTTGTTATCAGTTCGTGTATTGGGTTAGCCGATAATTCTTTGGACATTTCATTTGAATTCATTTGAAAAGCTTATTTAGAAATAGAGAATTCACCGATTGACCTACGATTTTTTCCATTAGGAAAGGTCTACTTTTTTTCTACAAAATAACGTTCAAATTTTTATGAAAATATTTTGTCTCTGGTTTTATGGGGGCACGAAGTCAGGTAGTTGAAAAAAGCGATAATCCAAAGACGTAATCTAGGCGCTTTGGTTCACAAAATGACCTATGTTGGTGTCAATATATAAAAGATAAAGCTAAAATATAAAGGTAGCTTTAAAAGTTAGATATATAGCCAAATTTTCAGGATAATCTGTTCCGCTGACTTCTTTGTATTTTTATTGAGTTTTATAAGTTTTTGAAGTCAAATTTGTTTGGAAATGGACCTGTTTTAAAAAGATAGAAAAATGAATAATAAATATTTTCTATTTAGAGCCAATTGTAGGCCAAATGGTGAATTTGTCATTTATTTATGGAAAAAAAGTGTCCAACGATTTATCGGCCAGCCTAATACCGGCCAACCTAATACCGGCCAACCTAATACCGGTCAACTTAATACCGGCCAACCTAATACCGGTCGATAAATCGTTGGACCTAATACGGCCAGCCTGGATACAATATTTGGTGCGATTCTCTGAAAAACAGGTTTTTATGTGCTTTTTGACATTTGTGGGTCTTTCGTTCGCTATCTTGACCTTATGAAATGTACGCTTTAGTTTAGATGAGGGAAAGTTGTAAACTACAAGAGTAATCTCTTGTTACCAACCACGAGCATATTGTTGGCTGCTTGTTGAGCTACCGAATCCAGCCCATCACTGTTATTGTTGACCGTATCGTACCAAATGGGTGTCAATCCGTTAGCCACTGTAACGAAAGAATAAAATGTGTAACCTAATTATGTATATAGTTAACATAACAAGCTGAAAACTAGTCATAACTAGAAACTAGAATAACTAGAATGCATAACTAGAGTGCCTAGAATTGGTCATAACTAGAGTGCCTAGAATTTGTCATAACTAGAATGCCTACATTTCACAGTGTTTGCACCGCCTTGTCCCAATTGACCGTATCCAGTTCCCATCATGTTGAGCATGACATAGACATAGTCAGAGCTAAATTTACAATGAGAATGATTGGAAAATAGAATATTTTGGTGCAGCAAGAGTGAAATACTTTATCCGCCCTTTACCTATTCATCCCAGCCTCCGCTGTTGCAATTAGAAAATCCCTCTTTGACTGATCGTTGGGCAAACAAACAGCAATTACTAAAAAATCATAATGTAAGAACTTGATACGTAAATCACTTCTTGCTTTTAGTTGGACTTTCTTGAGAACAGTAACGATTGCCGATCGAGGACCAGTTATATCGTATAGTAGACTCGACGAGATGGTCGTAGTGTTGAAATCGGGATCGGTGAGAGCTGTCTGAATGGCTGTATTCTCAGCACAAGCATTAGATTTAACAAATCATATCACTTTTATCACTTTAATCAGTTTTAGCAGCAGTACTTACTATAAGATGCCTAATAAGAAGTAGCTTGGTTCGACACTATTTAGAATTTACAATACTGGAGCACTCCCATTTACACACAAGCTCTTTTTAACCTCTAACTCTACAACCTTTTGGCCTATTTGGTTATATGGGTACCAAAAAATCTCCGCACATTTTTCTATCATATAAGCTTAAAGAAGACAAAAATGATGAAAATAACAATTTTTATGGTCCAATCCCACTTTTAGTTTTGAGAGTATTCCAGTTGTAACTTTTATTCTATTTGACAGATTTGAATGAAATAACTACCAAAAGATAGTTTTCGATGAGTTCTAAAAATATCCCAAAAGAAAAATTTGCAAAAGGTATAAAATGAGAAAACAGTAGCCCAAAAAGATGACTTTTCCACTTTTAACTTTTTGGAAAAGTGACTTAAAAAGCTCCGAAATCTAAAAGCTCTATTCTTTTTGCAAATTTTCTTTTGGATATTGTTAGAACTCATCGAGAGCTATATTTTGGTAGTTATTTCATTCAAATCTTTCAAATAGAATAAAAGTTACAACTGGATTACTCTCAAAAACTAAAAAGTGGGATTGCGACCATAAAAATTCATCATTTTTCATCATTTTTGTTTTCTTCAAGCTTATATGATAGAAAATGTGGAGATTTTTTTGATACCCATAATCCAAATAGGTCAAAAGGTTGTAGAGTTAGAGGTTAAAAAGCCTGTGTGCAAATGGGAGTGCCCCACAATACTTTCAACTACCGTAACATCGTCCATCATATTCCCACAATTTCCATAGCCAGCGCTGCCAGTGATCAAAGCCACAATGTCCCTAAAGCTCGTTATCTATTTATCCAATTGCCAGTTCTAACCATTCATATATTTGACACATTGAGAGAAACGCGTATCCAAGTCTGAAAGCTTATTTTCGATTCTGAAAGTTCAAAATACTTACTGTCGATAGTTCATGGCAATGGTGGTGATGAATGGGAATCGCACTGTATCAGTGAGTGTAGCTTGTGAAGCAAAACCCCAGCCTATCTGTAAAGCAAAAATAAGTTAAAAGAAAGCTGCAGCTGACCTGTGGCGTCTGGTAGTAATTGCTGACGAAAGCGGCTGGGATGATCCCTGAAATAGTACTTGTTCCCGGTTTTAGATTAAACTACACTAAAACTCAAATCACATGTTCAACAGCTTTCTTAAACACCAAAATTTCATTTATTTCAAAAGCAAGTTTCAAACGCTAAATGCAATTCAGAGTCTCGCGAAGGACATCGTTTGAAACGAGTTTTGATGGGCATGCTCATGCAATCGCTAGTAGATTTTGACGGCATGCAAGAATCCTAAAAACTTTCAAAGCCACAAGAATAATTTACCACCTGAGCTACAAGCTGGGCCAAGGACCACATCAACAGCTCGCTCAGCTATCAAATAGATCGCCTTTCCGGTGACATCACCCTCAGTGCAATCCGTGCAATTCACGATAAACCTGAACTAGCTTTGATAAACTAGATTTGATTTGTTTGATATTTGCTTTCTTCTCAAGGCTTTAAAGCTTTAAACTTACTCAAAATGTATTTTGTCTAACAAATGGAGATAACCGATTTGTTGTAGAGCCAATGGGATCACTCCGCCGGTGATCGAAAAGCCGATATACGGTTGTTGCGTTTCCGTGACTAATTTTATGCAATTAAGAGAGATATTCTAACACCAACCAATCATTCAATAACAAATGTCATCAGGTTGGGATTTGTAGTGATGGGAGGAGGGAGCAATGGTGATGTTGTTACCTGAATGTTACACGGTGCGGCATATACAAGGTGATCAAAAGTTCCCGCACACTTTACAAAAGAAGCTCCATTTTTCAGCCAAAACCCGGCTTGAAATTGGACTTACTATATAGTAATTTAAGCTGAAATTCTGGAAAGCATTTCTACATCTAAACTATTCTGATCAGAGCCACCTAGCTCTCCAAAGCAGCATTGTATTAGGTTGTCCAGTTATGAATGCACGCCTGCTCTGAACAACTTGAACAGCATTCCTTAGAGCTTTACAATTTTATCAAACCCAATTTTCTATATGCTGTCCAGGATTTCTTATTTTATTACAACTTTTCTTTTCTTTTTCTTATTTTATTACAACTTTTCGTGTTTTTGACGTCAATTTTTGATTTAATTTCTGTGTTTAGATTTAATTTCTGAGAACGACACGAAGTTTCGTCTCCGTGCCAGCCTTTGGTATGACTTCAAATTGGGCAAAAATATCGCTGAATCTCATCGAGGCCTTTGGAAAGTATTTTGGAAGATGTTATTTCGGAAAGCCAGTGTCGGCGATGGTTTCAACGATTTCGAGAAGGAAATGAATTTTTGGGAGATGAGGACCACCGGCCTCCTACGATCGATAATGCAATACTTAAACAGGCGATCGAAATTGATCCTCGACAAACTACACGTGAACTTGCAGAAATATTTGGAATAAGCCCTCAAAAACGCGCATTTATAACTGGACAACCTAATAGTACGCTGGAGGCAAACTGTCATCGCGCTCACCTTTTTGAACCTGTTTTCAATTAAAAAATCCTTTAAAAAGCCTTTTTCAAATGTACACTTTTCTTTTAAGTAACAGTTTGATTGTTATTTTAAAAGAATAAAATCTCTCATTAAGATAAAAAAGTAAAATAGTCCTGAAAAACATGCAAAACTATGTTTGTCTCATCGGCGGTTTGCCTCGAATGCAAAGCTTCTTGAAAAGGCTGGGAATTCCTGGAGTCATTTACTTATAGAAGTGTTCATCAGAATTTTAGCTTCAAAATACTATAAAGCACAGGAAATTTTGTTTTAACTTTCATTTACAAAATGAATTATTTGTGCGGGAACTTTTCGATCACCCTGTATAGTGTTATGCTCTACAAAAGTCTGATTTTCTCAAAAACCTAAAGAGTTGACAGTTCGCTCGTTGAGATATTTAAAATCTACGGACATTTTTACTAGATTTATGAGTTTATGTAAAATTTAAAGCCATTCGTTTCATATAAGACTTTAAATATGATTGCTGCTCTCGAAAAAGAGATTTGTCAAAAAATTTGCCCCATTTCTGTTATTCAAGATAACCTCACATTTGCAATAATGGAGTTGAAAAACCTATTTTTATCGTAATTAACTCTAAAAACGTATTAATGTAGAAAAAGACGGAAAAAAGACGGAAAGAGACGACTTTTTAGAGACCCCAAACTGTTTTTCAGCCTCGTTTCACAACATTTTTGGTACTGCTCGGCTGGGGTTGTCAAAGTCATTAAAAAATGTTATTCTATCTTCTATTCTATGTAAAATTACGCGTAGATTTTATAATTAATTGTTGTTTTTCAGTTTAGGTTAATATATTGTCTTGGAAAGCCAAAAGATGCTTTCAGCGCAATATTATTTATGCCGCACCTGGAACTCGTATCAGGAAACTCTTTATATTTTCTTAAAATGGTTCTTTAAACTCTATTGGATCTCGTAGAGTACTGCATCATTAAAGAGTGCATTCCAGTACATTACTGTATTCATAATCAGTACCGTACCGTAGTAGGTATGAGAAAATTCCGATAAGTAAAATTACACTACTGTACACACTCAATTCTTATCAGTTGAATACTTCTTCTTCAGACAGATTCAGATTCAGATTTCAATATATCGTCTGAATATATTAAAATATTCAGACAGTATATTGACATCTACAGTAAGCTATTGCAGACTACAGTTGGCAAAAGTTGGCAAACTTGCATTTGCTGAAGATGACCTAATACTCAAGTTCCTTGTTCAATTTTGTTAGAATCTTTCACCTACCGTACTCAAATTTGCCGATACCGTAGTAACTTGAGCAAATCCACATTGAAAAACAACAATAAACAAAGCAAGTGAAGCATTTTATATATCTGTAAACTTTAATTTTTAAGAAAAAGAAAGTCTAAATGTTTGATGGCTACAGAAAGATTCGCCTTGGATCGGATTCGACTAGAATACCCTCTAGAATTATTGGTTTTTAAATGAAAACTCATCTAACTAATCTCATAAGACTAACTTTTCGTTATTTATTAAATTTCGGTGGTGAGTTGATTGAAAAATTAATAAACTAGACCAAAAAATTTCTCGATATTAAGATCGGGTGAAGCCCGACAAAGAAAGAGTGGTGCATTTTCTTATTATCTTACCTTTTATCAGATACGTTGTTTTTTTGGATTTAGAATTACTGTGGAAAGTTTAATAAGATTTTATGTGTTAATTTTGTTTCGAATTAAATTATTGGGTTGGTGAATTGAAAACTGCAGAGCTTTTGTCATATGTGACAGTTTGAGCACTTTCTTCAAAAGAAACCCATTTTGGTGTCAATGGAAAGTTGTAGAGTAAAAACAAAATGAAGCTTATATCCAAATTTTCAGGAACGATTCAAAACTGGTGTTCAAGAAATGCCAAATTTACGAATTTTCACAAAAGTTGCATTTTAAGCGAAACTACTAAGTGTATCTTTTTTGGAAATTTTGCTATAAGCCTAATTTTGATTCTCTACAACTTTTCTATTCGCACCAAAATGGGTTTCTTTTTGAAGAAAGTGCTCAAACTGGGGCATCTCCAGTCCTCCATTTTTGAGTCTCACACTTGTCTCACACACAAACCAAAATCCTACTACGAAAGAGGAATCCGCAAATTGCACGTAAAATGGGCAGAAGTCGTCAATAATAATGTAAATTATTTGGAATGAATTCATGGTTTTATACTGAATAAATTTTAGTTCAAAGTCCCGCAGTTCTCAATTCACCAACCTAATATATTAGAATTAACAACTAGATTAACAACCAACAACCTCGCCCCTTTTGATTACTATTTATTCCGGATCAGAGTAATGAGCTTGAGTAATGAGAAAGAGGAATCCGCAAATTGCCTGTAAAATGGGCAGAAGTCGTCAATAATAATGGAAATTATTTCCAATGAATTGATGGTTTTATGTTGAATAAATTTTAGTTCAAAGTCCGGCAGTTTTCAATTCACTAACCAAATAAATCCGAAAAGCTCAATGTAAAGGCAAAGAAACATCAGTTGTTTTTAGTT
Organism: Mesorhabditis belari; assembly: GCA_958450365.1. Lineage (NCBI taxonomy): Eukaryota > Metazoa > Nematoda > Chromadorea > Rhabditida > Rhabditidae > Mesorhabditis > Mesorhabditis belari. The sequence continues at coordinate 23,904 of CAUEEP010000197.1, forward strand.
GTTGTTTCAGTGTGTTCAGTTGGCATAAGTTAGAGCAAACAATGAGTAAACAATTGAATTTCTTTTCCTAATAAAACAATTGTAATAGAACGTATCACAGAACTGAGATTACGACTTTTTGGCGGCTTTTGAAGTTCAAAGGCTCCATTTTGCTGTTCTTGAACGAGTTGATGAGCAATAGCAACAAGATGAGCAATGAGTACAAAAAAGGATGAGTACGTTTTTATTGTAATTTGATTTCTTCGAGAAATTGAGATTACGCTAAAAAGATCCTTATTTGATTTTATCAAATTCTGATTAAAATTCGCTATTTATACTTTGCTAAAAGTTTCAAAAGCTCAAAAATTCACTTTGTCCTAATTTCCAATTGCTCTTGGGATGTAATGTTGAAACAAAACACTTGCTGCTTTTTCAGTGATCGAAAAGCTAGCGATAACAAAGCTATTTACATATACATACTATATACAAAAATATAAAACGTCCGTCCGTCCGTCATGCCTACGCGACAATACAAATTACGTCAACGTAAAATTACAATGAAGTGAGCTAGAAAGCTGAAATTTGTACTCGATTTTCAGGGGGCGTGGAATCCGAATCTGCAATCAGCTTTGTGCTAGGTGCTCACTGCTGGGTGCCTTCAGTACCTCTAGGTAGAATATCCGTGCGGCCGCTAACGGACGCCCAGCGCAGCTGGTGTTATTTACAATTAGTGGCATTGACCAAAGTTCTTCAAATCAAAATCTAATCTAATGTAACTTTTACAAGCTTTTTCATCCTCTCCCGGATCCTTCTGCACCCATTTACCCAAATGTTCCAAATTTACAGGGCGATTTAAAAGTTTCTATACAAATTTTTACTAAGACTTGATTTAAAATGATTGAGGAAAGCTATTTAGCGAAACCTTTTTAAAAAGAAAACCTGAATAAAATTCTACTCAAAATTACTAATACAGAGGCCATAGCTCATCATAGCTTTTTTATCGGCCACGAAATCGGGTCCATAAACGTCAGTAATCTCTCGATGAGCCTGTGCGGTATTGAGTTTTCGGTTGAATGCATACAAAAACAGGTGTCCGCTGGTTGGTCCTCCTCCGATTCAACTTGACAACGATATTCCCTGAAAAAGCCTTCTAACAACATCAAAAAATGATAAAACAAAAAAAAACGAGAAAAACGAAGGAAAATCATGAAAAGCGGCGGAAAGGCTATTGATCTGAGGGTCTTTGGTTCGACTTCCACCGGTGACAACATTTTTCAAAAATTTTTTGCCGCGCACAAGTGGTCGACAGCACACTGGCAAAATCAACTAAAATCAACCAAAATCGATCAAAATCGTCCAAAATCGACCTAAAACCAAAATTTATAAACTTTTAATGTTCATCTTTATGGCTTAAAAGTAGGAAAAGAATTTTAAAAGCGTTTAGGCTAAGATTTATATTAGGTTGGTGGGAAAATAATCGAGAATTTTGAGCCTCTAACTTCAAGTCCAAAACTAAAAGTCACTAACAAATGAATTTATTCAAAGTATAAAAACCATCAGCATAAAAGAAATAAAAAACATAAAAGAGAGAAGAACATACACTACTGGACAATGAAATAGTCATATTTGAAAAACGATCAATCACTTTCTCGCATCTGTAACTCCCTGGTCTTTACCGTATTTCTAAGTATTAATATTACCATTGTATAGCCCTTGAAAAGAGCTTTCAGAAATGTATAACACTAATAGTTTAAACTCAAAGCAAGGGAGTTACAGACGCGCGAAAGTGACGATCGTTTTTCAAATATGCTATTTCATTATCCAGTACTGTATATCAATCACAATTAGCTAAAAGTTTAGTATCAATGACGTGAAAGGACTTTTCGGAAATCAAAAATAAAGTTTGAGTCTTATTTATTTCCGATTATTTTCCCACCAACCTAATAGAAAGGAAGATAGAAGCTCCTCGTATCAAAGGCAACAGATTTTGGTGTTTTTATCAAAAGAGCATTCCCCCAGAAAGCCCCAGAAAGGGTGTTCAATATCAAGTTTAGTTCATTTTTAATTGGAAAAGAATTTAAAGCTTAAAATTTGTGTAAATTGTTTAATTTCATCGATGCTAAGGATTTGTATAAACATTGGAAGTTGAGTAATTTCAGCAGCGGGCCATTGACCACTTTTACGCGAAGCTCATAAGCTTGATGGACTATGGGCTCCTTATTAGTAATTTATGGTAGTTGTATAATTTTATTAAGTGTTTTTATTTTAAAACTCCTTTAGTTGAATAGCTTTCCCTCAGTCATTTTAAAATGGTTTTTGAAAAGTTGATAGAAACTTTTAAATAACCTGTCAGTCTAGCTAGTTTTTAAATGCTAAAGCAATCAGTCTAGCTTTTTAAATGAGTTTAGTTTAGTATGAGATGATTTTATTGTTTATCATTAACTTTTTCTACTCTGAGCACCGATTCTAAGATCTGGCTCAGTTTCTTTAGATCCGCATTGACTTTAGGTTCTTTTTAACTTGGGAAACTCTCACGGATGACGCCTACATTTTTTGTGTCTGTTTCTTTGAATTTCCATGGGTTCATGGGAGTGTTATGTTTAAAAAAGCGCGAAATCAAGCACAAAAATCCTTCCAAAAATCCAAATTGCGTGTAAACTGTTCTAAGTAGGACATAAATTTCAATATTTTCTGCAAATGAATTCAACTTATGATCCATTTGCTGGACTTTTTGCTACAACTCCTTCAATAGGAGTTCAGCCAACAAATAACACATTTCCTTGTGTAAATGGAAGTGGATATTTGTATTATTGGGACTTTGGAGTAGCATATTCTTATGATGGATTGCCTGTGCGTTTGAGTGAAAATCCCTCGGAAGAGATGACGATCGCGATTGTGAATTGTCTGGTGAGGAGAAATATCGATCAGGAAGTAATTATACCAACAAAAAAACCTTTACTTTACTCAACTAGTGAAACATTGTACTCATTTGACCATTTTCAAATAGAAACTAGCGGATAAACGCCATCGAATTATTGCGAAAGACTCATAGTTCATGTGTTATTCCTGTGGGGTAACAAATTCATACTTTTTTTATATCAGATTGATGTAAGAATTTGGCATTTGATGAGTAAACTTAAAAAGCTTTGATGCTTATCACTCCAGAATTCAGAATTCAGTGTAAAAAGACGGCTCTGGTAACAAATTTATATTCTCTTGAAAGATGAATAACTTTTTACCTATTTTACCTGTCCAGAAAGTCTTTTCATTTCTTTTCATACTTCTGTTTAAAACCAACAAATGGAACAATTGAATTACGGTTTGTTTCCATCAGAAAAGCCAATTATTTTTCTGCAAAATAACATTAAAACGGGTTTAAAATGTCTTATGTCTGGATCTTTTGGGAGCGTGAAGTCGGGTAGTCAAAAAGGACTGATCGATAACACGGTTTAGACACTTTAGCTAAGAAAACCTATCTTGACGTTAAGAGATAAAAGATAGAGCACAAAAAGTTAGGTATTGGGTTAGGGAGAATGAGTCGGCGGCCAACTTTAAAGGGACTTTTGCACACATAAAGCCTTCTTTAAACATACGTTTGGTTTCATCAAAAGGATCCACTATTTCTCTACAAAATCACTTTTGAGAGATTCCACAAAGCTTTTCTTTCGTGGGAGTTTATGAACTTCCAAACGCAGCTGGTTAAAATGGCAAGAGTCCGACTCATCATTTGAACAGTTTCTTTCACATAAACCTTCTTTGGTGTTCATATAAAAAAGATAGAGCACATTCAATTACTTAAGTTGCCAAATTTGCAGGAAGATCCCACCAATGGTTTTTTCTAGATGACAGTTTGTAGTTTTTGTAGAAAAATTAAGCTTTTTCTTGAGCGGAGGCGCTGTTTGAATTTTCTTTTAAATGTCATTTTGTAGAGAATTAGTTAACCATTCTACTGATATCAAACGCATATTATTTGACGAAGTCGAATAGAAGTTTTTGGACACTTTTTTCATTTTCGGCGCCGACTTATTCTCCCCAACCCAAATATATAGCCAAATTTTTAGAGAAATTAATTTTAGTCAACTTCTTTGTAGAGGTTTTTAAAGATTTTTACGAAAAACACGCTTTTCACTCTCGAATTTGCTTGAAAGTGAATCGAAATTGACTTAAAAAGATGGGAAATTGAAGAGGAAAGTCTTTTTATTTCAAGCAAATCATAAGGTTAATTGATGAATTTCTTAGTTTTTAAACGGAAGTACGAAACGGAACGAAAAGACTTATTTATCAACCTAATATTTGCGAGCTATAGTTAATTTTTGAGATCTTCTTGTGTCAAATCATTCCCACCTTGATATCAATCGGTTTTCCGGATGTTGAATCAATTATTCAACTAATTCAGTTCAAGAAATTCAAGAAATTAATTCAGTCAATTTCTTCGTAGAGGTTTTTAAAGATTTTTGCGAAAAACATGCTTTTCACTCTCGAATTTGCTTGAAAGTGAACCGAAATTGACTTAAAAACATGGAAAATTGAACAATAAACACTTTATTTAGACACTTTAGACCCTTTTCATTTAGAGAAAATCATAGGTTAATTGATGAATTTGTTATGTTAAAAAGTACGAAATGGAACAAAAAGAATTTCTGAACATGCCTAATATACGTATTCTTTATTATTCTGGCGTAAAGATACAAGTAAGATGAATTGTACACGTCTGTTATTTTTCTGCCAGTTTCTACAGCTCAAAAGCAAAAGCAAAAGCAAAAGCTCAGACTTTTTGAGTCAGAATTGAGCTTTTCGTTCTCACAGAATTAGCAAAACGATAATTTTCGAAATCGTTTCTCTCAGAAAATTCCAAATTTCCCAAAACTTTCTAATTTCTTAAAAATGTCTATGGCAATTGTAGTACTTCTGTGTTCTAATGAGTCACCATTTTCCTTTTGCACGTAATTTTTTGAATCCGGAACTTTCAGGTGGGAATCTTTGGCCTAGCGCTGAACTTTTCTGCGCAAGGACAATTTTCCGAAATGCCCATATTTCAAAAGCCGTCAAATGTTATCTTTTTCTGGATTGTTATTGTCGATTCAATGAGGGCGTGGACGCAATTTTACAAGGCTTATTGTGTGTTGAGGTTGGGGTAAAAGGTTACTGTAACTAATAAACGACATAGTGAACAGGTTATAAGTAGTTTGATCAATAAATAATCAATAAAACTATAACTTTGATTTCAGTTGGGAATGCGTAAATCCTGATGACTATTTCCTATCCGGCTTACAATCAATCGACTCGTAATTTCATTTTGATTTGGGTATGCACTATTCAATGCAAATGTTAGGGCATGGCCTTTGCTTAAACAGGTAAATTAGCATAAATCTGTCAAAATCTTTTACTTTCATAGACTTTTCACTTTTCAGAGTGTTTGCGGTGTTTTTCCGAGGTTTGTTGTACAGGAAAGTTGAAACAATCGCCTTGCCACACAGCTTTTTCTTTGGGCCGTTCCTGTTGGAGTGTACTGCTATCAAATCGGGAATTGTGAGTATCAAAATCCATTTCGTTTCAAGAATTTCATTAAAGAATTTCAGTGGTAAACCCAGAGACGGGTTTTCTCTGTTACGGGGGATGGTACTATGCGCCATCCGAATTTTTCAACACAAATCTTTTTGCTTGGAGTGAAACGGCATCTTTTCTTACTTTAAATTTTGATAAAGTTATGTATGCGGTGTTGGGAATAACAATCTTATTGGATGTTTTAGTGCTTTGGAAAGTTCGGCAACTGGTGGGTTTTGAAAAAGAAACGACAAATGAGCGTTCTTTTCAGACGAGGACTTCAATTTCAAGACGACGGGCCGACATTCGCCTATCAATCATGGTAAGTGTACTACATACAAAGGGTTTTTTTGGCAAAATCAGATCGGATCGGGCTAGCCCGATCGGTCGGACGAATCGGATCGGAGCCCGATCGGTGGGAGCTATCGGACCGGTTCTGATCTGATCCGATCCGATAACCATAACTACTACATACAGGGTGCGTAAAACGTTCTGTTCCTCCTAAAAGACCACTTTTACATGTTTTATGAAGCTTCTAAGACTCAAAACCTACAAATTAGGTTTTTCAAATATTTTTACGCTAGAAAATTGTTTCATATGTTCGATTTTACCCATATAGAAAATTTTATAAAACTTTTTATGACAACATTTGAGATACCCTCTGATCACAGGCCAATAATAATCTTAAACACTTTTTAAAATAACTATTTAGCTACTAAAACATTGTCTTGAGGACTTCTTAGCATTATTCAAATCTAGCTAGCTATAGTTCCGTTATGAAATTTTGCTTTTACAATCCGGTTTTTTGGAAAAGAGGCTATCAAAATTATATCAGACCTAAAAAGTTGCACAAGTTGATCTGTAGACTTTAAATGAGGACGAGAATGCTCAACTGCCAAATTCAAAATCGTTAAATTATAAAAAACTGTTTTTATAGCTAAGTAGTTACAAATATACCAAGTTCTAATTTATTCCGAAGCCAGGGAAGCCATTTTGGCCAGCGACCAGAGGGTTGCTCAAATGATGTCTATAAAAAGTTCTATAAAATTTTTTATATGATTAGAATAGAACATATGCAACAATTTTCTAGGATAAAAATACTTGAAAAATCTAATTTGTAGGTTTGAGTCTTGCAAACTTCATAAAACATCGTAAAAGTGGTCTTTTAGGAGGGGACAGAACTTTTCACTCACCCTGTCTTATGAGCTAAACCAATCTTTTCATATAAAACAGGATATTGTATTACCTAGTGATCTGAAAATAGGAAAAAAGCATCTCAAAGATAAATTCAAACCTATTCAACACATTAAACTTTAGAGATCTTGGAGAGATTATATTGAAAACAAGATTCTAGAGATAAACCTACCTTTTCATCAATTCTGCTCTGTTAAGCAGATAATTTTTCCTAGTTAGTCACAACTCACCTCATCACTATTTGTTATTTCATTGGCAACTACATCGTGAATTACGTCTACACGTCAGAGCGACCGGTTTTCTATTATTTGGTGCTTAAAATCACGCCTTTTATCGTCCACTGTATGCTCTGGTAAGTTAACAACTACTGTTCTTGAAACTGAAAGCCTTTACTCTCAAAATGTTTTCTTAGTTTTGTGGTGATCATCTTCAATGTTGAATACAAGAGAAATGGAGGCACGACAAAGCTCTCCCTCAAACACACCAATTAAATAACGGATCAAAGAATTTAATAAATGAAATTTTAATTACAAACTGAATTTACAACTGCAAACTTGTCTTGTAAACTTGCATTGTACTTGGATTTATTGTATTTCAAATCATATGTTTCACAGAAGTTTCTCATGCTCTTGATATTCCGTATCCATTCACAATATTTCGAAACACGGGTGAAGATTGAGAGCTTTGCGGGCAATTCCGTGTTACCGCATTTGTCAGAGCTTGTGGAGAGGACACCAATTTGAATTGGGACCAACTAATCGGTTTTGTTTCGATGACGATGAATTTCTTTATGAACTCAATCAATTCTACAAGCTTTAATTTTGACGCTTTGAAGGCTATTTTCATGTAACATCGTTTGTTTATTTCCCAATCTTCTAAAATTAGCTCACGAATGATTTGAGAATGTGTTTTGTTAACAATAACGCTTTGTCTTTGTCCTGCAGCTTTATCAAATCGAGTTTTGTTTAATAATTTATTTCAAACTCAAATCAAAACAAAATCCTGTTGTGTATGAGGATTGATATGGTGATGTGCCCGATGCAATTTATTATTGGGACAATCACGTGAATCGACCGGAATCGGACCAGCGACATTCGAATCCTCACAACCAGCTACATTAGTTCCTCTTCGAATCCGAGAAGTGGAAATTAATCAAGAACTTATTGGGTTGGGGAGAATGAGTCCGGCGCCCAACTTTAAAGGGACTTTTGCACACATAAAGCCTTCTTTAAACATACGTTTGGTTTCATCAAAAGGATCCACTCTTTCTCTATAAAATGACTTTTGAGAGATTCCACAAAGCTTTTCTTTCGTGGAGTTTATGGACTCCCAAACACAGCTAGTCAAAATGGCAAAGAGTCCGACTCATCATTTGAACAGTTTCTTTCACATAAACCTTCTTTGGTGTTTATACAAAAAGATAGAGCATTCAATTACTTAAGTTGCCAAATTTGCAGGAAGATCCCACCAATGGTTTTTCTAGATCACAGTTTGTAGTTTTTGTGAAAAAATGGCTTTTCCTTGAGGGAGGCGCTGTTTAGTATTTTCTTTTAAATGTCATTTTGTAGAGAATTAGTTAACCATTCTACTGATATCAAACGCATATTATTTGACGAAGTCGAATAGAAGTTTTTGGACACTTTTTTCATTTTCGGCGCTTTTTCATTTTCATTCTTCCCAACCCAATATAATCGCTGTCTTAAAAACTAACTATTTTTCGAGTATGAATAAGAAAAATAAGTTACCCTGAAGTAACCATCTTCTCCCCATGTAGGGTCCCCAAGAGTTTCGGACAAGCCAATAATCGATTCCAGTATCAGTAGTCCCTGAGTACAAGTGGGTAATCGATTACAACTTGAGTATTTACTCTTGAAGACTAACATTTTCTTAATAACTTACCGTATCCCATCACAGCAACAGCACGTCCAGTCACAAACAGCATTATCTTCAGTGCAGTTCGTGCTATCACTAGACACCGGATTGATACCCGAAAAAGTCTTCACAAATCATCATGCCTAGAAAATATTGGGCGAGGTGATAATATGGAGGAAATTCATACAAAAGGCAAATGGAGCCTTGTTGGCAATGAAGTCGACCATCGCATCAACATCTCCGGTGAGGTTTGCCCAATTGGAGATCGGATGCGCGGCCACCGGTCGCTAAATTGTATTGTAAAGCTGACAATTAACAAAAATTAAAGTTATTCAATGAAATCTTATTGAAAAAGAAGCTCAAAAAGAAATGTATTGCTCACTTTCTTTTCCGCAAGTCCTAATGGACAGACTCCTTTTCCAGCCAAGTAGTGGGTCTTGCTTTTCTGTTTCTGTGCCAGTGATCATGATCCGTCTAAATATATTGATTTGCAGCCTCAACAATTTTATTGATATTGTTAAGAGAACCGCTTATAACTTGAAACCGCTAAAACTATTAGGTTGGTGAATTAGAAAACTGCGGGACTTTGAACTAAGATTTATTCAACATAAAACCATCAATTCATTCTAAATAATTTCCATTATTAGAATGAATTGATTCTGACTTTTATACCCATTTTACAGGCAATTTGCGGATTCCTCTTTCGTAGTAGGATTTTGGTTTTGAGTCGAAAAACCTTTAAAAATCCTGCTTCTTCCTAATCGAAGTGTTCTCCCGCAAGCTCACTACTCATGATCTGGAATAAATAATAATCAAAAGGGGCGAGGTCCGGACTGTATGGGGAATGCGCCCAAAGCGCCCAAACAGGGCTATTTATTTTAGTTCGTGTGAGTTTTGCAACATGAGGAGCGCGCGTTGTCGTGGGAGGAGAGCTGATCTTTGACTCGGAGGGCCTATTCTTCTTCAGGGATTCATTCACCTTACTTGTTACGTGCTTTTTTTCCTCTCAACAGCCCTAATCTATTGGGTTGGTGAATTAGGAAAACCTAGGGGACTTTAGAACTAAAATTTATTCAACATAAAACCACAGAATTCATTCCAAATAATTTCCATTATTATTGACGACTTTGCCCATTTTACAGGCAATTTGCGGATTCCTCTTTCGTAGTAGGATTTGGTTTGAGACAAGTGTGAGACGTAAAAATGGAGGGCTGGAGATGTGTCAGTTTGAGCACTTTCTTCAAAAGAAACCCATTTTGGTGTCAATAAAAAAGTTGTAGAGAATCGAGAATTAAGCTCATAGCCAAATTTCCTAAAAAATACACTTAGTAGTTTCGGGCTTAAAAGCCGCAAGTTTTGTGAGAATTCGTAAATTTGGCATTTCTTGAAAACCAGTTTTTGAATAGTTTTGAAAATTTGGATCTAAGCTTAATTTTTGATTCTCTACAACTTTTCCATTGTTCACCGGAATGGGCTCTTTCAATGAAAGTGCTCAAACTGTCACATATGACAATAGCCCGCAGTTTTCAATTCACCAACCCAATATTTATGGGTGAGGAATGGTTAAGACAAGACTCACTTGAGTGCCGATGATGGCCAACCACCATCACATCCATCATATTGTTCTTTCTCAGGAACCGAAGCGTTATAATATGGCACAATCCATTACCATCTGTTGAGATTAGATTTCCAATTGAAATGCATCATTTACCTGTTCAGAATAGGAGACCCGACTTTCGGTAGTGTCACGGCAATGCACTTCAATAGTTATCCCATGGTTTCAACTGTAGCGAGTGTTCTGAAATGTTAATGTAGAAGGCTTTGATTAAGTAAAAAATAGACAACTTAAAGATAAATTTAACAAAAATACAGGATTCTAAACTGGTGAACAAAATTGACGAAGCTTACGAGAAAGCCCAGCATGATACCCACTGTTTTTGGTCTTTCTTGGGGTTGACAGCTCCAGTGTTTCTCAGTCAAAAAGAAGATGGGTTAATCTAAAAGCGGAATTTCCGCTAAATGGCTTAAATCTAGATAAATTCTAATTTATTGAATATTTTATCAAACAAATTAGTCACTCTTTTTGTGACCTTTGCAGCTGCTCCTTCCGGTGACCCCTCTGAATTTGCTTCAAATTCCAATCGATTTTAGGCATGATTTCTTTGTCCATCATCTCAAACAGTTTGTGATTGCAATTCTCATGTTATTGAATATTCAATTCTCACCTTTCTCTCATCTCCTTTTCCGATTCATCCCTAAATGGATACCGTTTAACAACAAAGCCGAAATGGCCTGAAATTCGACAGCAAACTATCGTTACCTCTTTTCCTTTGTTTTGCTCTTTGATTCTTCTGAGTTTTGCAAGATTCTTGGCAAAATTAAGCTTTTGTTCCTTACATTTCAGGTGCTCATCTGCCCAAGTTCGGTGAATCTAAATGATAAATCTAAAATGAGAGCTTTTACGTTATAAACCGCCCCAAACTGCAGCTCAAGCCTAAAAAGATTTTAAGAATTTAACTGGAATGCAAAAAAATGCATAATTTTGAGGAGTAAACGGTAACTTATTTTTGAAAAACTTTAAAAACTTGAAGATCGTTTGAAAACGTTCTTTCCTTAGCATTAAATCTTTGAAATGTTTGAGCTCCTCATCGCTGGAATATTGTCCTTATCTCTTTTTCCTTTATCAGCCCCATTGGCTAAGCAATAGCAAAATATCTGAAATAACCAAAAGAATAGATCTTGGTGACGTTCTGAAGCCAGACCTAAAGCTAAGATCGGATTATATAGGTGATCTGGCTCTGTTTCAAGGATGTTTGTGCTCAAGCCGGTTATTTCTTCTCTTGTCTTCCATTTTTTTGTGTGAACGGCTAAGGAAGTTTTCTCAAAAGAACTGCTCCTTTTCAAAGCAAATATTTTTCCTTTAAAGTGTTAGACTGGAAAGTCTAGGGGAGAAAGAGTTGATTTTAGCACTGAACGATCTTTTCGAGAAACGCACTGAAATGTACCAAGCTGTAAGTGCTTGTAAGTTGCCCGAATTTAACACATTTGCGACAGGCCTTTTTAGATGATCTTGGTTCCTTTCTCGAAACTGAATACCTTGCCAAGAAACTAAATCTAAAACCACAGCAAAACTAAAACCAAAAAGCTTTTCAGTATCTTGCTAGCTATCAATTGCAATAAAATCTCAAAAAACGATCCAATGTGGCTCAAGATATCATTGTTTTCGCAAGTTACTCCAGCTTATCCCGGGTCACTGGTGTTTGATCGTCGAACTGGGTTAAAGTAATGTCTGAACAGAATCTGGGGACTTTTGGCTATCAGATTAACACAGTACCCAATGGCTTATACTATTTCTCACTGATATCGCCTTTTTAAAGACAAATCCTAAGAGGAAATGAACCAAGGATAGAATGTAAGATTTGATAAACAATAAGTACCTAACCTTCAAAGATTGTATCATTCTGGATGAACAGTTTGAAGAAAATCACTTCAAAAGTAGCAACTTGCCGGAGAAGGATCCTTCAGTCCTCATTCAATGAGTTGTATATCTCCAATCAGGAAACTTTTGTGAATGCATCATTAGCCAAGATTAGAGCTTCAATATCTTATATAACACTTAACACATTAGGGTTGAACTTGGCGCTTGGGGCAAAAAGAATCTCATAATACTGAACACCTTGTAGACTTTGAAAATCTTGTCTTCCATTCAACCAATCTTTTTCAAGAACATTTTGTCCCCTTTTGTCTCCTCTTTATCTCAACTCAAAGTGTAATAATTAGGCATCATAAGTTCCGCTTTGTTCTGCAATTCAAATTACCCGTTTGAGCAGCCCATTACTAGAACCCAAACATATCTAAGTTACCATTATCAAGTTGAAACTCCGTTCTTTCAAGGTTAATATTTTTCAATTAGCTCTCCAAGTTCTACATGCCCGAGTCGTCATAAGTCTCGGAACAAGTATTAAGTTGGAAAGAAAGTTTTCGGAAAAAGTTTGGCTGGTATTTTTAAAAACGAATCCACCAATTCAAAGAACATTTGTTGTATTATTTACAAGTCAACTCAAGAAATTACTCATAAAAAATGAGTGCAACACCATAAAATTTTAGTGATTTTTGAAAAATGATTATTTTCCAGGGTCTATCCCAAAACAGCGCCGCCAAAATAGCGCCGACAAACAACGCCGGCCAAACAGCGCCACCCAAAATAGCGCCATTGCCAAAACAGCGCCGATGCAAAATAAAGTTTTTTCTTTTTTTGTCTTACACTCATTTTTTTATTAGCAGCTTTTAATTTTGATAATTTATTTAAAATAACATGACCAACAACAATAAACGATAACAATTAAACGATGCGCCAAAAACATTAAAATAACATCAAATTAATAGTCCAAGAGACTCTGAAACCTCATAACAAGTATCACTGTGCATTTCTCTATGATTTCTTTCACTTTATCGTTTGAATAAAGTATTATTATAATCTGTAGTAAAAATAAAAAGTTAGTGAAAACGTTAAAAACAGACCATAAAAGGAAAAAAATTGTTATTTTTGGTTAAAATCAATTTTATAAACGCTATCGCAGGTTTCTATGCGTAAAGCTTAAAAAATCGGATTCTCCGCCATTTTTACCCTAAAAACACAAAAAGTGGACAGAAAAAGTTAAAAACAGCAAAGAAAAAGCAAAAGCAAAAATCTAAAAAATAATTTTTTTGCTCGTCGCTGTTTTGGGCGTTTTTGCATTGGCGCTGTTTTGGGTGGCGCTGTTTTGGGTACGGCGCTGTTTTGGCGGCGCTGTTTTGGTCGGCGCTGTTTTGGCGGCGCTGTTTTGGTCGGCGCTGTTTTGGCGGCGCTGTTTTGGGATAGACCCATTTTCCAGCTTAAATTCAGCTAAATTTTTGCACCAGAAAAACGATTCCTTATGAGGTAAAGCTAGCATAAATGAGCAATACGCTCTATAATCTCTATTTTTGGCCAAAAGAATTTTACAGAGAAGCTGTATTTCAAAAAATAATTGTTTAACGTCATCTTCTTGACCATTTTGAAAAGGTTTGCTAAAATAAGTGATTCTGAAAAGTTGAAGCATTACATAAAATTGGCCCTAATCACAAATTTTCCCTATTTTAAGTACTTCATTTAGGTTTTGAATGGGACTTATTGCCTATTCATTAACCCATTAAAAACTTGTCTAAAGGCTGTGACTCAAAAAGTGACCAAGTCAATCCAGCTGAAGAAATCTCTTATTTTTTACCTGAACCCCACTCTGATTTTTTGTCCAAATTTTTTTGAAATATAGTCAAGTTTATCAAAGAAGCTAAGAAGAATTCCTGGCTTGA
>CAUEEP010000198.1:0-39571 GCA_958450365.1 Mesorhabditis belari
ATTGTAGATGATTATTGTAAAATTGTAGAGATGGCCCAAGTTCAAGGCTTTCGAATTAAGCCAGAACAACTAGAACAACTAGAACAGGCAAATCAAATCAAATCAAACCAGAAGCCAGAACAAACAAAAAATAAACGTAGAAACGTAGAAAAGAAAAAGAAAAGAATTTGAAGTTAAATCTAACTTTTAAACTTTTGTAATGAAAGTCTAAAGCTAAAGTTAATTTAGGAAAGCACGCAGGTAGCAGCACAGACTTTTCGAGCACCAAGAATCGACGTGCAATCGATGGAAACGGCATCGGGTGGCGGATGGAGAACGGCCGGACGAGCCGGACCCGCCAGTGCAATCATCACCACAATGCCTAATTTTGCAAATCAGTGAGAACAATGAGACGTCCTCTGAGTGAGAACAATGAGACGACAATTCTCGAATTCAAGAACTAAATAGGTAACTTGATGATGTAGCAATGAGAGGATGGTTAAAAACGCAAAATGTGAAGCCAAAAAAGAGATGATGAAAAGCGAAAGTTGATTTGAAAACTTTAAAACTGATTTGAAACTACAAAAACTTTCAAACAGATAATTTACGCTTTTCAGACTCTAGATCTTGTTATTTCTATTTTGGCCCAAAGTTTCTCACCAATTGGTAATAAAGTTTGGAAAGAAATACCAGAAGAGAAGATCCTAAAGCTATTCAAAACATTAAAACAAAAAGTTTATCCAAGGAAGAGTCGAACTTGAGTGCTATAAAATTAAATGAAAGAACTAAAGTTAACTAAGGGAAGGGAGTTCAATTCAAATTTGCGGCACATTCGAATTAACTGCGCGTAAAAACATGTACCATACAGGTAGTAAAACATTTTGATGGGGATATGGTGAGAGGAGTAGGCGGTCGATTCATTCCTTTGGCGACACGAGTCGATGGACATGCATCATTAAGTTGTGACGTGGATCAAAAATGTCTAGCTTTGCTTGAGCAATTGTTTCTTAAAAACGAAGTATCGGATCAGATGAAGTTTTGACTCATAAGGATAAGGACAAATATTTAATTGTTATTGACAAAAAATTCCGGAGAGACTGATGTTTTGGTTGGTTAGGAAATTGAAAAGCAATGAAGTTGAGAGTCCTACTCAAATTTGTCGCTTTGGAAGTGTCTTACAATCGTGTTGGTTTAACAGAATGCAGAAAACTATCTAAAGTTGAAATCATTTTAAATTCGAATAGCAAACCATCATTTGAAACTATTTGGTTGGTGAATTGAAGACTGCGGGCCATTGTCATATGTGACAGTTTGACACTTTCTTCAAAAGAAACCCATTTTGGTGTCAATGGAAAAGTTGAAGAGAGAATCAAAAATCAAGCATATCCAGAACTTTTCCAAGAACGATTCAAAAGCTGGAGTTTCAAGAAATGTCAAATTTACGAATTTTCACAAAGCTTGCAACAAATCTTGCATTTTAAGCGAAACTTCTAAGTGTTTCTTTTTGGAAATTTAGGTATAAGAAAGCCTAATTTTTGATTCTCTCCAACTTTTCTATTGACACCAAAATGGGTTTCTTTTTTGAAGGTCGTGCTCAAACTGGGATCTCCAGTCTCCATCTCCAGTCCTCCATTTTTGAGTCTCACACTTTATCTCACACACAAACCAAAATCCTACTACGAAAGAGGAATCCTGAAATTGCCTGTAAAATGGGCAGAAGTCGTCCATAATAATGGAAATTATTTGGAATGAATTCATGGTTTTATGTTGAATAAATTTTAGTTCAAAGTCCCGCAGTTTTTCAATTCACCAACCCAATAGAAAACTGAACGAGCAATATGTGGATTGACTTTTCCCTGTACTGGAAATCTTAACGAAATCTGGAAGCTTGCACAGACTAATTGTCAGTGAAAATCTAGGTTATCAATATAATGAGAAATCTCTAAAAACAAAGTTCTGCGCTTTTAAAAGTTTGACGATTCATTTCCATGGTTTCTTTAACCTTGAATTGTGAATAGTTAACTCCTTTTTTAAATAAAATAAAATAAAATATTTATGCCAAATTTCGAATCAAGAAAATTGAAAAAAATACATATTGAATACATAGAATAAATAAATTATTAGTTATGAGAACATTAGGAAATCGGAAGGGAGACAAGTAAGAAATGTAGGAAGGGAGAAATGAGGGGAATTCAGAAAACCCTAACTTCATAAGCTAACATTTTGATGGAAGCGCAGTCATTTTGTCACTACCCGGTCATTTGATCATAATAGTCGACATTTCCATCTTTCGATTCCTCGGTTTTCACCTAGAAATTTGTTTTGACTTGCTTACAAAAACTCGAATTCTTGAGCTTTTCCTTGTTCGACCTTTTTAATGCCAGCATGAAGCATCTGGCACCACTAAAGCTCTTGTTTTCCGATGGAATTGGTGTGCCAGATGATCAAAGACCCCGTCGAAAAGAGGATCAAGTGATCCCAGAAGGCAATCTTCAGTGAAAATCGGTCAAAGGCGTCCGACTCTAGATCACAGTCGACTCTAAGATCTGATCGACTCTAGATCTGATCGACTCTAGAATCTGATCGGACTCTAGATCTGATCGACATCTGGATCCTAGAATCGACTCTAGATCTGATCGACTCTAGATCTGATCGACTCTAGATCTGATCGACTCTAGATTTGATCGACTCTAGATCCTGATCGACTCTAGATCTGATCGACTCTAGAGCTAGATCGACTCTAGAGCTGATCGACTCTAGATCTATATACTGCCGTTCGAGAGTTCGAATCCCTCCCGTGGAATGTTTTTTTGACTCTTTGGATAAACATTTTGGATTTAGAAATCATCCAACATTAGATTTCAATTTTTAAACTTACATAAGATTACAATATGGCAATTTGAGTCCTATACTAATTGGGGACGCGAATGGGCGCAAATGAGCGCAAATGGGCGCAAAAGGGGCGCAAATGGCAAGGGAAGTTTGCATTTAATGCGCAAGTTTATTATGTTCGAGATTTTCAAACACGCTGAATCGAATAAAGAAACATGATAAATAACTACTCCCACCACTCAACATCTCCATTTATTCTTGATTCCAGCTGGCCTACAAGTACAATGATATGATTAGAATGATTAGAATGATAGATTAGAATGATTTTCTTGATTCTTTCTGGATTCTTGAATGAAACGAGTTCTTTTCTTGATTTCGTTGCCGTTAGCATATACTTTTAGCTTCATTTCATTGTTGCAGTTGGGACAATTGCTTGATCTCCCCAGAAAAGTCCTCGTTCAGCTAGTCGAAGCGTCAAAATCATCATCAGTATTTATTGCTAAGTTAGGCCACTCCGTCAAAAGATTGAACGCACGCAAATCTTGCTTAGCTGCAGCAGCATTAGCCGGCTACCTGGAAAACCCGAATTTCAAGTTAAATTTTTATAAGAGTTTTCACAAACGAGTTACATAGAGTCCAAAAGGCCTCAACATAATTGGACACGTCTGTGAAAATTTGATTTGGCTGTATTTCTTGAATAAATGCTTCTTTTCACTCTAAACTTTTAAAAACACAGAAATTAGATTTGATTCTTTGCATTAACGCGTTGAGATTGGTAGCTTTTTATGATGATAAAGAAATACGGCCAAATCAGAATTTTGACAGGCGCGTCCAATTATGTTTTGTCGTTTTGGACTCTATGTAACTTGTTTGTGAAAAGCTTTTATAAATCTAACTTGGGATTCGGATTCTTCGGGGTAGTTTTACGTAATGGGCAACCTAATCGGGCAACTTTTGGGCCAAGACTCATTTTCTTAAGATGAATTTGATTGAATTTGATTGAATTTGATGATTCAGACCTCTAAAATTGGCCAATTTACATTGGAAATGGGTTAGTTCAAAACTTTTGTTCCGCTACTTTACTAATTATGGAGGAGGGGCAAATGAGCCTGGTCAAACGTGAAATTTGCATTTAACGGACAAGTTTTTGTATTTTCCAGGTTTTCAAACACCCTAAATCGCGAATGCAAACATTTCCAAATCCAAGCAAATGATTTCTTATGATTTCAAAGTTTACTTATGATTCAAAGCTGATGATGTTTACCGGGGACTCATTTTCCTAAGATGAATTTGATTGAATTTGGATGATTCAAACCTCGAAATTTCAGCCAATTTACAATCGAAATGGGGGTTAGTGCAAAACTTTTGTTCCGCTACTGTATAGCACCCAATTTGTGCTATAAGATATCTTAGAAAATGGAGTTCAGCATTACTAGACGGTAATCTTTTGCTACGGTAATCCCTTGCTATGGTAATCCTTTGCTATGGTAATCCTTTGCTACGGTAATCCCACTTGCTATGGTAATCCTTTGCTATGGTAATCCTTTGCTACGGTAATCCCTTGCTATGGTAATCTTTTGCTACAGGTAATCCTTTGCTACGGTAATCCCTTGCTATGGTAATCCTTTGCTACGGTAATCCTTTGCTATGGTAATCCCTTGCTACGGTAATCCTTAGCTATGGTAATCCTTTGCTACGGTAATCCTTTGCTATGGTAATCCCTTGCTATGGTAATCCTTTGCTACGGTAATCCCTTGCTACGGTAATCCCTTGCTATGGTAATCCTTTATGCCATGGTAATCCCTTGCTATAGTAATCCCTTGCTACGGAAATCCCTTGCTACTGGTAATCCTTTGCTATGGTAATCCCTTGCTATGGTAATCCCTTGCTACGGTAATCCTTTGCTACGGTAATCCTTTGCTAACATTTAGCAAACCTACGACTTTACCCTCTATGAAATCGGATTTTAAATGAGAAATGGAAATAGGGCTTCTAGAGGCTGGCTGGAAAATTATGTTCGCCTCGTTTTCTTTTCATTGACAGCGCTCTGCGAACATTTTCGAAGAAGTTTATGTTTAAAAAGTAGCTAAGGATTTATAGTTTTTAAAAATCAAAACCGTTTTCCGAAATTTCTTCCTAGTTTTTTAGTTATGCTCTTTCAAAAAAAGGTCTACTGCTTAAATTTAGAGTTTATTTAGCTTTGAGGTTGAAAAATGCTATTGAAAGAAGTACGGAAAGTCATTTTTGTGTAGTACAGTCTACAGTCTACAGTCTACAGAGGACTGTAGACTCGTTTCTTACCTGACATTTCGTCCCATAACAATAATCAGCCGATATCCGCAATCGATCCTTTTCGAAAACCAAATCCACCGCGTGTTGTTCGAAATCGAAAATGATTGGAAAAGCCATTCCCCTAAAATGCCATTCCACTTTTCGCTTTCTAACGAATTCTCTGCAACAAAAACCTTCATCTTTTCTCCCATTTCATCATTTAGCACCAATTCGATGAGCGCGTTCACCAAGAACTCCAACGAATTCGCATCGATTCCCTCAACCGTTGACGAGACCTGGAAAAATGTTTTGGTCGATGTAAGCTAGTCGAAGCTTTCAAAAGTCGATTTAATCCGGGATATCGATGCTGTTTTATTTTGTTTTATCTTCTATTAGCAAGCTTCTATTAGAAAGCTTATTTTTGCACCTACATCTGTCAATTTGAACTTGTCAATGCGCAATTTCGCCTTGAAAACATAATCCAGAAACTTCGGCTCATCGTATTTCACCTCAACAGCCATGTTCGCTGTCAGGAAAGCGACGGGTTCGATCGGGTTGCTGAAAAAAAAAAGTAAAATAAGTTCTAGATCTTTTAGAGCCAAACTGTAATTACATAATCACAGAAAAATAGATAAAGATCATTGCTCTTGTGACGAATCTCAAGCTTGCTCAAAGCTTCAAAGTTTTAAAGCTTCAAAGCTTCAAAGCTTCAAAGCTCAAAGCTCAAAGCTCAAAGCTCAAAGCTCAAGCTCAGCTTGTTCAACTCCAACTGCAAGCTCAGCTTGTTCAACCCAACTGCAAGCTCAGCTTGTTCAACTCAACTGTAAGCTCAGCTTGTTCAACTCAACTTGTAATCTCAACTTGTTCTACAGCACAAAGCCTAGCATAGACAAATCCGGCTTTTCACACATAAATAGTCTTGAAGTCAATCATTTTAGCTCATTTAGCTCATTTAGCTCATTAGCTCATTTCTCTTTACCTGTACATATGCGTCGATCTTGTTGTCCACATAAATGATCGCTTTACCATCGTTTAAGACAAGACGTGGATAGGATGAGGTGTGCGGGATTTGATCACCACCGAACCGGCAGCGAATTTCTCTTTCAGTGCTGAAATGACAATGGTCAAAAGGGTTGATAATGATTTGACTGATGATTGATAATGATGAATGAGTGCGCTATGAAAGGTATGCTTATGCGGCAAGTTTATGCGGAAAGCAAGAAATCTACTGTACTCTCTTTATGCCACTTATGGGATTACTTAAATTCCAGGTTGGCTTAGCTTCCAGCTTCCAAGCCTCCAAGGTTTCAAAGCGTTTTTATATCAATCTATCGTTTTTATATTCCGTCGTTGACTGCCTGCATGGCCGACTGGCTAAGAGCTCTGTATCTTACAAGGTAAGGTCAACTGGCTGAACGAAATGCTATGCGACCTATACCATTCAACGCAGAGTTTGATGCTGATTCCGAATATGTATTCCGTTTTTTAAATGACAATCTACCAGGAGTTATAAGCGTCTAAAGTTTTGTTAGTACTCTGAAAATGTGGTTATTTGGGCCTTAGGGGCCTCCTTGCGGTCATTTGGGTCTTAACCATCTTCAGTGCGGTCGTGATCGAGTGGTACAGCTTTCGTTTCCAATGCGAGACCTCACAGGTTCGACCTAGTAAACACTTCTTGAAAAGAAGCAAGAAGAGAGATCCAAAGTAGGGGTCGAACCTGTGAGGTCTAGCTCTGGAAACGAGCGCTATACCACTCTAAGAAGGCCTGCAAGTAGGCCTGCGCTAAAGAAGGCCTGCAAGTAGGCCGCTTAAGACCCCATGGATTTGTTAGGACTCTGAGAATGGCCACATTCTTAGAGTCCGAACAAAACTAGACGCTTATAACTCCTGGTAGATTGTCATTTAGCAAAAACAGAATACGTATTCGGAATCAACATCAAATTCTGCATCGAATGGTATGGATCGCATAGCATTTTACCGGCTCAGCCAGTTGTCCTGCCCTTGTTAGTCAGGTCAAGGGTTCAATCCCTGCTAGATTCTTGGTTCTCCATAGCTATCCATATGAATAAATGTATTTCTTAATCAATTTCCCAAAAGAAACTATTCATCGTCATCTAGTTACCTGGGAAAATCGTGCCCGCACAAATATCATCCTTTCCACAATCCGTCCTCAAATACCCAGCCAGAGCCGAGTTATTTTGAGCTGTTTTTGAGATCTCATAGTCGAATTTTCTAAATGTGAAATGAATGGGGGAAACTTTGGATAGATTGCCAATGACAAAGGGGACGAGGCGCGTATGTCCCACCTTTTATACGCGCCCCGCCCCGCCCCAATAACCATAAACCAAGCCAGCCTTGGTTTATGGTTATTGGACTTTTATTCACGCCCCGCCCCCTTTGCTATTGGCAATCTAACTTTGAACTCAAATAGCTTGATGTTGGGCTGTGTAATTTAAATAGCTTTTGTACCAATCGATAGAGAAAGACTTGGTGCATCTAATTATACCAAAAAATGTTTAAATTGAACAATCCAGCACCAAGAAATTTAAGATCTTTAAGATCTTTTATACCTATATTGATCCATCCAAAATAGTAGACTTCCTAGTGTGTAGTTGCTAATTAAAAAGTCGACCATGCGACCGCTTTCCGCCTCGACCTCTAGGTTCCCAGCTCGGAATGGCAATCGGAAATCGTTTAGTCTTGTTCTTCCTAAATGAAGTGTCAATTTGCATGTTGTATTTTCAAAATATGCCTTTGATTTAATGATAAAATTGCAAAAATCCTTGTCAAAATGTCTCAAAATGTCTCAAAATGTGTCAGAATGTTTCAAAACGTCGCAAAATGTCTCAAAATGTGTCAAAATGTGTCAAAATGTCGCAAAATGTGTCAAAATGTGTCAAAATGTGTCAAAATGTCTCAAAATGTGTCAAAATGTGTCAAAATGTCTCAAAATGTCTCAAAATGTCTCAAATGTCTCAAAATGTGCCAAAATGTCTCAAAATATCTCAAAATGTCTCAAAACGTCTCAAAACGTCTCAAAATGTCTCAAAATGTGCCAAAATGTCTCAAAATGTCTCAAAATGTCTCAAAACGTCTCAAAACGTCTCAAAATGTCTCAAAATGTCTCAAAATGTGTCAAAATGTCTCAAAATGTTTCAAAATGTGTTAAAATGTGTCAAAATGTGTCAAAATGTGTCAAAATGTGTCAAAATCCTTTGTCTCACCTTGTCTCAAAATGCCGAAAGTGTTTCCACGATGTTTCAACAAAATCTTATCGCTGTCGAATTGAACAGGTCCTAAAGAATGATTTTCTTATATAAATAACGATCTTTTGCATGTTCTAATTCATAATTAAATACCTAAAAGCCCATAGTTGATGAAAAATTGATCAAAAAGTGATGCAGAAAGCGGGGTGTTCATTAAACGATTCGAGACCACCGGTACCAATTCCGAATGGAAAGATGGGCAAATGATCTGGAAAAACAAAGACAATCATCTGCTTTTCTCTGCTTGTGATTCTGCTTGTGATTCTGCTTGTGGTTCTGCTTCTGATTCTGCTTCCCAAGTACATACCTGATCCAAATTAGCATTGAGATACTCTTGAACTTGAGGCCATTCCTCGCCGAGTTGCCCAATATCGCTAGCTGCCAGCTGGAGTGTCCCGGAACCGCCGCTTACCTAAAAGCTTACTGTAGTCTACTAGAAGCTTACTGTATTCTACTAAAAGCTTACTGTAGTCTACTAAAAGTTTACTAAAATCAATATCTAATAGCAGATTGTCCATAGTAAAATGCTACCTTACTACCTTATGTAGCAAAGAGATCCAAAAACTTGTATGCCAAATATCTCACGATAGAGAAGCTTCTAGAAGATCAAAGAAGACGGTCAATAGGGCCAATAAAGCGGTTGATAGATTGCTATGCCCAAAAAAAGTTGCAATTCTTTAGAGTTTCAAACCATTTGCTGGCAAAGCCGTAAAGCCGCGCATACTTTCGGTCAAAATTAACTACCGTAAAAGCTTTAATAGTAGCCCCCCTCTAACAGTGTCCTAGAGGGTCAGCAGTTTACTTTTTTTGCTTTTTACTTGCAAAGTCAAAGCCGTACACTTTCTTTCAAATGTTTCTTTGCATGTCATCATGTTTTTGCATTCGTTTTCAAAGTTAGAGTAGCGAGTAGCGTGCCGAGCGGCTCTCAACTTTGGAAGGTTATATAAAAAAGTTGAAAGATTGAATCGATTTGATAATGGGCACCGTTTTAGGAGATATACTTAAGATTTATGTCCAGAAAAAGCAGATCGATTGACCCAATTTTGGTCAATCTAGGCCCTCTGAAGTGCGGCGGTATAATTGTGAACCGCGCTCTTAGGATTTCTTGTAAAAAAAAGTAGTAAAATAGTAAAAAGTAGGCAATAAAATATAGTAAAAAGTAGGCAATAGTGAAACGTAGTAGTCGTAAAATAGTAAAATGTAGGTTAGAAAAAGGTGACTCACTTTACAAGTGACGAGATCCGTTTTCAAATGCCCATCAGCGTTGACGCCCGTCCACAAGAGAAAATCAATGTTTGCACTAGAATTTTGAATAGATTAAGATGGTAAGAAGATTTATTTGAGAAAAATTCGTTTGAAATTGATGTAAATTGCTGTAAATTGCTGTAAATTGCTGTAAATTGCTGTAAATTGCTGTAAAACACGAAAAAATGAGCCTACTTTTCAATCAACAACGGCGCTGTTCCAATTAACTCCCCGGCGTTCGTCTCAATGGTGAACATTGTTGACACAGAGATGTTAAGACTTTTACCCTGAATTTGTTTTATTTCTTGAAGAACTTTGATAAGCTTTGATTGTTAAAGCTTCATTTTAAGCTATTCATTGCTAAAGCTTCCTTTTAAGCATCTCATTGTTAAAGCTTCCTTTTAAGCATCTCATCGCTAAAGCTTCCTTTTAAGCATCTCATTGTTAAAGCTTCCTTTTAAGCATTTTATTGCTAAAGCTTCCTTTTAAGCATCTCATTACTAAAGCTTCCTTTTAAGCATCTCATTGTTAAAGCTTCCTTTTAAGCTTTGATTGTTAAAGCTTCCTTTTAAGCATCTCATTGTTAAAGCTTCCTTTTAAGCATTTTATTGCTAAAGCTTCCTTTTAAGCATCTCATTGTTAAAGCTTCCTTTTAAGCATTTTATTGCTAAAGCTTCCTTTTAAGCATCTCATTACTAAAGCTTCCTTTTAAGCTTTGATTGTTAAAGCTTCCTTTTAAGCATCTCATTGTTAAAGCTTCCTTTTAAGCATTTTATTGCTAAAGCTTCCTTTTAAGCATCTCATTACTAAAGCTTCCTTTTAAGCTTTGATTGTTAAAGCTTCCTTTTAAGCATCTCATTGTTAAAGCTTCCTTTTAAGCATTTTATTGCTAAAGCTTCCTTTTAAGCATCTCATTACTAAAGCTTCCTTTTAAGCTTTGATTGTTAAAGCTTCCTTTTAAGCATCTCATTGCTAAAGCTTCATTTAAAGCTATTCAACTAACCGTCCATTGCAATCCTTTGCCCGGTTGTGATTCCAACTTTGACCGAAATTGTGTCTCATCAAATGAAAGCACTCGTTGTGATAATAGAGCCACTTTGATCTAGAAAATATGATTTTTAAACAATGTTTCTTGTAAAGTTTGAGATTAGAAACACAAAATACAAACCTACTTCAGGACTAATTGATGAAGAAATGTTGAAATTGAGATCCCCGGCAGCCATGAAACGATTCACTCGATCTTTCAGATAATCGGATAACAAGTCGAGGCCCTGAATTCTTAGGTAAAGTCACTTTTTGTAATATAAAATGTTGCTATAATAAAGAAATAAAGAAATCTTAAAGAAATAAAGAAATCCAAAAGAAATTTCAAATACCTTTTGATTGACTCTTGAGTAAAAGCCGGCATTTGTTCCGGTTTCGGCGAAGAAGCTATCTGAAAAAGTAAAGTTTACACAAAAGTTTTTAAACTCAAATCAATTTTCGAGTCAATACTCGTCAAAATAATAGTAAAGTGGTGATTATGGGTTAAAATTTGAATTGAATTTCTATGAAAATAACTAATTTCGAGCTCAAATCTCGTAAAAAACGCGGGGTAGGCTAATTTTCGCATTTTTTTTGCGCAACAGGGTCATTTGCGCAACTGGGTCATTTGCGCAACTGGGTCATTTGCGCAACTTGGTCATTTGCGCAACTGGGTCGTTTGCGCAACAGGGTCATTTGCGCAACTGGGTCATTTGCGCAACAGGGTCATTTGCGCAACTGGGTCGTTTGCGCAACAGGGTCATTTGCGCAACAGGGTCGTTTGCGCAACTCGCCATAACTTTCTTCTAAATGGGCGAATCTTTATGATTTTGGTGTCATTTTGTTGCACTTATTGAGATCTACAAAATGAAACCAAGATCATAAAGATCACCATATCATAAAAACCTGTCAAACTAAAAACGCATCTAAATTGCTTCAAATCTGCTGGATTGCGATGATGTTTAGCTCAATAGGTAGATGATCTCAAGAGCTTTCGAATGAACTAAAGCACAATCAAAAAATATGAATGCTAAAGAAAGTTACAGTGGTTTAGCCTGACTCGATCGCTTCGACGATGCGAGTACGGTCTTTTTCGATTACAAACCACTGTAACTTTCTTTAGAATTGATTTTTTGGATGTGTTTTAACCCATTCGAAAGCTCTTGAGATCATCTATCTTTTGAGCTATCGATCATCACAATCCAGCAGATTTGAAGCAATTTAGATGCGTTTGTAGTTTGACAGGTCGCTATTTTGTAGTTTATAGTGTCTACAGTAAGTTCATTGTCTATTAAATCCTTGTCTATTCAGTCATTTTCTATTAAATCATTAGAAACTTACTGGCAATACTTTGTGTTTCGATCGGTGCTATGAGAAAAGTGATTGTGAAGAGGAGGGGGAGTATCAATGACCATTTCATTGCACCCCCTCGCACCCTTTGAGTGCCACCGCTATGGGCGCCTATTCTCTGAAAATGTATGTTTAAAAAAAATGTACTTCTTTTGCTCTCGAGTAATGCGTTTTCTTAGAATGCATCTATTTGAGTAAACTACGTTATTTTCCATTCAATCCGTCCGATTTTAGTCTCATTCGATGAGGAATTAAAAGGCTTAATCAATGATTCGAAAATTGGGTTGATCGGGTGTAAACGAACGGCTTTACTGCAATAGTTTTCTCAAATAGATGCATTTTAGAAAACGTATTGCTCAAAAATAGTACATTCTACTTAAGAAATTGTAAGTTATGCAAAGAAAACAAGAGACAAAAAACATATAAAGCTTGAGATTAACTGAAAAGATTAATTTGGTAGCTTTTGTACTCAGAAATAGACAAAATAACATCATTTCTAGATTATAAACATGAAACTTTTCATAAACTAGCTTTACTGGCAATCAAATAAGGACAGATAAATATATTAGCTTTAAGAGAAGAGCTTATAGAGCTAGAAAAAAGGTAAGACTGGGAAATTTCATCTACTTCAACACTGAAGCTTTACTGAAGCTTTACTGAAGCACTTCAACACTAGCTTCAATGTTGAAGTAGATGAAATTTTCAGAGCTATAGTCAGAGCTAAAGTCATAGCTAAAGTCATAGCTAAAGTCATAGCTAAAGTCATAGCTAAAGTCATAGTTAACGTCAGAGCTAAAGTCAGAGTTAAAGTCATAGTTAACGTCAGAGCTATAGTCAGAGCTAAAGTCAGAGCTATAGTCAGAGCTAAAGTCATAGCTAAAGTCATAGCTAAAGTCATAGCTAAAGTCATAGCTAAAGTCAGAGCCAAAGTTAGAGCTAAAGTCAGAGCTAGAGTCAGAGCTAAATACACTGAATTTCTCTCTCAAATTTATAATCAAAATCATATGCTCAGTAAAGACAAATATTTCTCACGTAATCACATGATAGAAGCCGGTTTCCATTATAAAACTCTAACACAGCAGTGTAATGATTAATTAGAAGTGCTCAAAGAAAGAAAAATGAAGGTAGCTCAATCATCAAAAGTCAAGAGAAAGAAAGGTAAAAGAAAGAGAGAAAGAAAGGTAAAAAGTGGGGAAAAAAAAGAAAAAGCAAGCGAAATGGTGAGGAGAACATGAAGACCTTGTGAGGGAAAGGAGAAAGACAGAGAAGACAGGGAAGACAGTGCTGTAATGCGAGTTTATGAGGTGAATCTCTCCAAGAACGTCCTCAAGGTCGATTTTCCCATTTGCCCGTTTCTTAGAACTTGAAATCGAAAAAGCTTGCGCGCTTTTGTTTGAACTTTTTTAGTTAATTAGTGAAGTCGGTAACAGTACCGTGCCGTCTACAACAAAGGAATCTAGAAAAGCGTTGAGTAGTGGGAAAACACAAGTAAGATTCCTTAAAGATTCATCCTTAAAGAACTGAAAAGCTTTTATGTGAAAAACGGCACTTTAGCGCACTACAGCTTACAGCGCGCACTACAGCTTACAGCGCGCACTACAGCTTACAGCGCGCACTACAGCGCGTAGTCTTCAAGACCGTTTTTCTCTAGGTTTTTATTAAAGAGTATACAAAACAAATTCGACTTTTCTATAGCCAAATTTAATGAGGATTCTTTTAAAAGCAATCAAAGGTCTTATACTTCGAGTTATAGACCGTCAACGTTGATTGACTTCTGTGGGTAGGTAAGTCAACTTTGAGAGAGATTTTCTTTTGGCTCTTGACTTTTGAATAAAAGCGATCTCTTGACTACATGAAAGTGATCCCTTGACTACATGAAAGTTATTTACAAGTTGAATCAGCATAGGAGTCTATAGGGTACCTTGATCCTGAATCGATTTCGATCTTCGAGCTAGGATCATTCCCTTGTAAAAGTCTCAAATTTGACATTTCATCAACAAGTGTACAGTAGTTGATAAAGAATGGCCATTCAAGACCATTTAGCAGTTTATACGTACAGTCAGTTAGTAAATCATTGAAAGGATTCTCCAAAAATGATTTACTATCGAGCGTGATTTATTAGGTTGTTCGGATATAAACAAGCGTTGCTAAACTGCTAAACTGCTGAACTTATTGTTGTTAGAGAAGCTTTTAAAACATGCCTTTCTGTATTTAAAAGTACGTTATCTTGTGCATATTTGGAATATTTTTAAGCGGATAATTTCTTATTTTTAAGATCTTTTTTCTTGCTTTAGATTGCCGAGCCTGGTTCCAACGGCTTCAAATTTCAAGTTTGCGTCTGTCTACTTTACGACTTCAAACTGGGATTCCGCTACAAAACAGTAGCGGAATCCCATTGAGATTTGGTCAAAGCATTTGGTAATGATGTATTGTTCGAAAGCCGATGCCGAGCCTGGTTCCAACGCTTTCGGAATGGTGATGAAAGTCTCGAGGATGATGTACACTGTCGTCGATCTCAAGCAGTAAACAACGATACTTTGTGGTCTGCAATCGAATCGAATCCATGTCAAACGACGCGTGAACTTGCTTGCTACTTGCTCAACAGTTTCTATGTTCAAATTCTACTATTGATGAGCATCTCCATGTCATTGGAAAGACAATCAGATGCGGGAAATGGCTTCCTCACGAGTTAAGCAGTGCAAACGCTCGTTTATAGCCGAATAATCTAACACTATCGAGCTTTTTCCCCTTGTATTTTCTTAAGCGTTTTCAAAAGTGATTTACTATCGAGCGTCGACTGTATCTAGAGATAATAAAGAAGTGAAGAAATTGACAAGAAAAAGTATATTTCCGGATTGAACCCCTCTCCGGGTTCAATCTCCTTTTTGCTTTCCGGGCAATTGCTCTAACCATTGATCTATTTGGTACCTTAACTTGCCATGAGAAAGAAAGAAGAGGGAAGAAGAAAGGAAGAAAGAAAGAAGGAGTAGTTGACGTAGTTGATGTAGGGAAAATAGATTTAAAGAACTAAAAAGTATAAAGCATAGCAGAAAAGAACCACTTTTCTGCACAGATTCTAACAATGTTTATAAGGTATAAGGTTTAAAAGCTATTAGATAGGAAACTTGAAATTTGGTACACTTATTCATTGCACTTTTTAGAAATAACTATTGCGCTGGATGGACGGATGGACAGACACTCTTTTATATATAGTAGATATCATAAAATAAGCATGCTTATTACCATAGAAAAGTCACAAGTCAAAAGGAAAGCAATGAAATGAAATTCATAGAGTTTTGCGATTCCCAAAGAGAAAACTTTGACAAGATCAATTCAATGTTTTTACAAACGAAAAAAACCAAGTCGATGCTCAGCACGGCACGCAAATTGTGGCGCGGGATGGGGGACGAATGGGGGAGAAGAAAAACGAGAAGCGGTTGGGGGAAAAGAGGAGAGTGAAAGTGCTCCTCATTCGCCTTCCTCGGGGTGGAATGAGAAAAGAAATGAGAAAAGAAATGAGAAAAAAGGAATCAAGAGACTTAGCTCATCCATCCACCGATCGATTCAGCCATTCAACAGTGGTGATTGATGGATTGGGGATGACTTGGAGTGTTTGGATCAGGATATTCGCTTTCTAGGCTAAAGGTCTTCTTGGGTTGAGCAGCCGGGAAGGAGAAAATTATGGAGGCAGAATGGATATTGAACTTAGGATCAAAAATGTTTCCATGTCAAGAGAAGGGAGATTAGGCCCTTTGTGCCTTTTCCGATGATATATAGATCATTCGACGCAGAATTTTACGCTGATTCGAATGATGTAAAAATTCGCTGCCGAATGGCGGGTAATCACCGAAAAACTGGCCTAAAAGTTTTCAGTCTCTCCTTTTAGGCCGATTTTTGTTCAGCAAACCGTTTATCCAGTGGTAGGTGGCCAAGTGGTTGAGTGGTTGTACAGCAAGCTGAGGGTCAAGGCTCATGTCTTTTGGCTCATGTCGTATGGCTCATGTCGTATGGCTCATGTCATTTGGCTTCTGTCTTTTGGCTCATGTCATTTGGCTCATGTCATTTGGCTCATGTCATTTGGTTCATCTCATTTGGTCACCAGAGTCTTCCCTTGTGAGTAGTTGGACACGCCGGTCCTTTTATGACTTGGGGCTGGGCATACAAAACATGGTTGGCGCCGGGATTCGAACCTGTGACCTCTCGCCTACCAGCCGAACGCTCTAGCAATGAGCTGCACCGACACGTATCCCATTGTCGCCAGGATATGCTTTACTACTGATTTGGCCATTATTTTAGATTTGCTACGGTATCTCGTTCCATCTCAAAGGCAAAGAGTTGCAAACTTTTGCATTCTTGCACAGTTGAACACGCCAAATCCTGAGAATATAAAGCTGTGAACACAAATCACACTTCGATTTCGATTCCTTGGCCTTTCGTGCGCTTGTCTGGTAAACGCTCTAGACATTTGTCAAAAATAACCCATTTTTGGCTTGACCTACATTGACAATTTTAGATTTCAACCTTTTCTCCATCAGCTCTAAACTGAAAGTGATTTCCTCTGGCAAGAAGATACCGAATAGCTCAGTGATTAGAGCATCTGCATTCTCAGTAGTTAGAGCATTAAAGCAAAGGATCTAGGGTTGAATCCCCTCTCCAGAAATCTTTCTTTGCTATTTCTTTCTTTACTTTATTCAAAATCAAAGTGATTCTTTCAGTAGAAGTAGATAAGAGTTTATTAAAAGTAGATAAGAGTTTACTTATCAAAGCTCATCTTCATTTTTAATCTTCTATAAGGTTATTTCCAAATTCAGAAGTTGAAATCTTTGTGCTAAACGATAAGATAACGATAAGATATCGAATAAAACAACAAACAAAAGCCATTTTTAAATTTCAAATGATCAACATAAAGTCACAATGAAATTCATTAAGAACCCAACCGAATTCACCATAAAATTCCTAGACAAAAAGATACGCTCAACTTGAAATGGATTGATATCTAGAATGTAGAGAAAATCTCGATTTTCTTCTTTCAGAGAAGTGCTCCTTTCAGCCTCAACAATTCAGGCTTTTGAGAGGTGGAGAACGGGCTCTCCCCACTCTCACCCTCGAGCAGGGGATCCTGTCGATCGTTTCAAAGGAGAATTGGGGGGATATTTGGAGAAAAGAAAAGAGAAAAAGAGCGGATTATCCAATGACTTTTCTCCCCCACTTTTCACTCGATTCGTTCACTTTTCAGTGTTCAATTCGCATTTTATGTGGCTCCTCGCTTTTCGAGTGTTGAAAAGCGAGGTGGCAAAGTTGACCAAGGAGAAAAAGCACGTAGATTTCTATAGGCATTTTATAGGTGAGAATTTCTTTTATTATTTAAATGTGTCGATGTTTTTATGTGATGATTGAGTGAATGTTTTGTATTGTTCACAATTCGCACCCAGATTTACGTACTTTTGTAAAGTTTTTGTAAAGCTTTTAAAAGCTTTACAAAGCTTTTAGAGCTTAGAAAGCTTTTAGAAAGCTTAGAAAGCTTTTAGAAAGCTTAGAAAGCTTTTAGAAAGCTTTAGAAACCTTTAGAAAGCTTTAGAAACCTTTAGAAAACTTTAGAAAGCTTCTAGAAAGCTTAGAAACCTTTAGAAAGCTTTTAGAACCTCTAGAAAGCTTTTAGAAAGCTTTTCTTTCTAGATACTCAAAAAAATCAAAATGTTCAGCCAATACGATTTTTTAAAAGGAAAAGTATTCGATTTTTATCCCAATACCAGCTGCGCATCAATGAGCATCTGTTTTGCTAAAAATTTGCATTAATCTTCGAAATTATTACGTTGGTGCAGATGAAACTTCCGGCACACTTGTTTGTTTAGAATTTGGACCTAATAAAAGTCTTTCTTGAATATTTGTCTATCTGAAAGAGCGTCTCTTTGCGCGTCTTTTGATCTTTAAGACTCATGCGTTTTACTTATTTTGAAGTAATTTTTAGCTTCTAAATGGTTGAGCAAAAATTTCGAGACCAAAATTGCTTGCACGCAATTGGTAAGACGAATCGGTGTGGAAAATGGGTGCCACATCAGCTCAGCGACGCAAGCAAGGCGGCTCGAGTTACAATGGATGGAATTCTCGTCCGCCGCGCAAAGACCGCTGGTTTTCTCGACTCCATTGTTACGTCAGATGAAAAGTGGATATGTTACGACAACACAACGAGAAAACGGCAGTGGTTCAACGCCGGTGAACCGCCAAAAACGTCCAAGTCTATCTGAAAGAGCGTCTCTTTGCGCGTCTTTGGATCTCTAAGACTCATGCGTTTTATTGAATTTCAAGTAATTTTTAGCTTCTAGAAAATGGTTGAGCAAAAATTTCGAGTGCGGTTTTACTTGTTGTATGATTTTAGATTTTAAACAAGGCAGAACGGCTGCGGAATCTCATCGTGCTCTGTGCAAAGCATTCGGCGATGACGTGTTGTCCGAACGTCAATGCCGGACTTGGTTTCAGCTCTTCCGAGACGGTGATGAAAGTTTGGAAGACGAAAAACGCGGGAATCTGTCGACAAAATTGTCGACAACGATAAAATAGCTTTTCTCAACAAAAATAGCTTTTCCCAACAGCTTTGAAACAAGTTTTTCCCTGATCTTCAACCACTTCAAAATGGTGACAGAAACAATGCCACTGAATCAGCAAAAGGGAACAAATAAAGAGTGGGAGAGCAGAAAACAGAAACAGAAGCGAGTACAAACAGAAAAGGTGTGGTCATTGATGGGAAAAAGAAGAAAAAGAAGAAAAAGAAGAAATAGAAGCATTTTTTCATTTTTTAAAGTTCATTCCATTCATTTCAGCAATTTGAGTCATCGAAGATGAGAGAAATTGTCAGCTTTCAACTTTTCTCTTACACTGACTCACTTGTGTTGATGAACTTTTAAAAAGCTGAATGTTTTAAGTATAGTATTGCCTTGTTTTAAGTATAGTATTGCCTTGTTTTAAGTATAGTATTGCCTCCCAACAATTTGATTCTATAGACTCTTTACTATAGACTCTTTACTATAGAGCTAACTATAGAATTAATTAGTGAATTTGTTATTTTTTAATGCAAGTATGAAAAGGAATGAAAACCCTTTCTGGACAGCTGAAATCTTTCAAGATGAAAAAAAGTGAAGCCAATAAAAATCTTAAATTTAAATTTAATAGCAATAAAGTCAACTCTAAAGGCTAAAAGTGCCTACATTGCGAAAATTGAATGGAAAAGAGCTACTCAAAAAAACCTTTAAATGTTTACTACAGCAATTGAAAGTTTATTTCCTTTTCTTTCACATCACATTTTTTCTCCTATTTTAAGACCGAGTATTGTTAGTTTAAGAGAAAAGATGATTTAGTAAATGATAAAAAAACAAACTATGTGTATATGTTACGTCCGAATCTGAGGGAGACGTCCATCTCCGATCCGGACGTCCGAATCTGAGGGAGATTCATTCTCCTCTGAAACAGACGTCCGACTCAGAGATGGACGTCCGACTCTGGGGATTCATTCTCCTCTGAAACGGACGTCCGACTCTTTCAGTCGAACGTCCATCTCTGAGTCGGACGTCCATCTCTGAGTCGGACGTCCATCTCTGGTCGAACGTCCGTTTCGGAGGAGAATGATCATTCTTCTCGGAATCGGACGTCCGATCTTGAGAACAAATAGTTTAAATGCAAAATCAATGTTTTGAACAAAACAAATGAAAAAGGAAGTTAAAATGGAAATTCTCTCAATTTACTTTTTTTCTTCACAAATAATTTGGTAATATGTACGGTTTGGCAATTTGCATTTCGAGATGCCACCATTCGAAAAGCTGTACTAATAAGTAATTATTGTCTCTTTTTTGTTTCAATTTTATTTTTAATGTCAATGGTCTATGCAACTATTATTTTTCGTTGTTGTTTTTTGTTTGTTGTATGTTATGTTTGTTATAAAGGTTAACGGCACTTTAGTAGAACTTGAAAAAGCACAATCACATCAAATTTTACCTTTGAGTTTGAAAGAAAAAGGAAAATTTGAGCCTGGACCCCATGTGTTTTGTTCAAAACATTGGATTTTGCATTTAAACTATTTGTTCTCAAGATCGGACGTCCGATTCCGAGAAGAATGATCATTCTCCTCGGAAACGGACGTCCGACGCAGAATCGGACGTCCATCTCTGAGTTGGACGTCCGTTTCAGAGAAGAAGGCATCCCCTCAGATTCGGACGTCCGGATTGGAGATGAACGTCTCCTCAGATTCGGACGTAACAATATACACAAAGAAACAGATATTGACTTGTTTAAGAGTTTTATATATTGATAGTTTTTTGTTTATATAATTGAACTAGTTTTATTATATATATATATATGTTGTGTCCGATTTAGATTCAATCTAAATCTTATATAAATTAAACAATATATAGATTGAACGTCTTATATAGATTGAACAATAATATTAGGTGTGTGAAAAAGTAATCAACGTTTTTAACGTTTAAATATAAAAGACCATAAGTTTCGTTAAAATAATTTTTTATTCAACGGAGTACTCACCATTCGAAGAACAACCTTTTGCCAACGTTCTACAAGTAAAGACATTCCACGATCATAAAAATCTTGGTCCCTAGAGGCGAAGAAAAGATGAGAAAGAAGAAGACCTCGGTTTTGACATCTTCTTCGGAATTAAATCCGTTTATTGGCCAAAGAAGTTAGACAGAGACAAAAATAAATAATAATCAGATGGAGAAAGGTCATGGACTATAAGGTGGATGTGGTAAAACCTCCCATCCAACACTCTGGATTTTTGTCGAGTCTGTAAAGAGACATGTGGTCGCGCGTTATCGTTCATGCGGTATCCATTTGTTCAACTTTTGATAAAATTCATGGCATTCAAGCGTTTCCTTACGGTTGACCCATCACAATTTAATGTAAGGCCTATTTCTGAAGAGGTTGAACGAGGGTTTTCGAGAAGACAGCGTCTTATTTGGTCATCAGATAAAAATAAAAAACGTGGATTACTTTTTCACACACCTAATATAAACATGCTTAATATATGTTCTTAAGCGTTTTCTGTAGTTTTCTGCATTTTTCAAGGGTCTGCTACTGTCTTTTTCCGAAAAGAAACCCAACTATGAAACAATTTATTAGCGTTAACAGAATAGATGCGAAATTACAACATCCAACAACAAAAAAACCAACAACAACAACGAACGAGTTAAAAATTTCTATTTATTTTTGCAGCTTGGGCTATTGTGACATCTTGAATTGCAGAGTCGGCCATCCTTTTTGCACGAAAATCGATTGGATGAGCATTTCCCAGCACATAAGCAATGTTTATGGCCTAATGGAACACGCAAAAATGAAATAAAGTTATAGTTACTTACCTTGTTTCCCGTGAATAGAAGAATCACCGATGGCGGCACGAAAGGAAGTTGAACGTTCCGGCACATCAGCAATAACAAGGAAGTCCGTCTCACAAGGATAGAGTTGATTTCTTGAAAACTTCTGTGGTAGAGTCCAATTCGCCGTCCCAAATCGTGTAAAGCCCATCGATTGCTTTAAAAAAATGGTTTAAGTGAATTTAATCGAAACAAACCTTCACTGACAACGCCCAAAGATTTCGGTGGCCAATTTTTGGTCGATCAACCGGATCAATTGGAATTCTTACGTTCTTTCCAATATCCAAAGGCTGAAATCTAATTGTGTACATTAGGTGAAACCGAAAAACGATCATAAAGAACCTCTCTTTAGACGCTTGTAACATCTTGTCGGCTTGTTTTTATTAGACCTAGAAAAAACCTGGTATACTAGAATGAACCTGAAATCACCATCCGGTGTTGATTGGAGCTCGATAAGATCCACTTGAAAACGCTCGTTTTGTTTTTGCATTATGATTGGCCCCCCAACGACCGTTTTTTTAAATTTCCTCTTTTCAATTCGCATTCTTCACACAATTTGACGTAGAGACTGATGATTTCTCTAAAAATGTAGTTTGAGCCAGTAAGCAGCAAATAAAATAATAAAGTCAAAAACCCGCTTTGAAATACCATAATATCCTCGGAGATTTTGCCACATCAAGTTTATTCCAGCGTGTCCAAGTTTTTTTTTTGTGTGTTCCGTGTATAGGCTGAAGGAGCGCTTCTCGCTTAATCACTCGTTGTTGTGCTAGCATCTCTCCGCTGCCATTTTCTCGCCCACATGATAAGCTGCGCTCCCTTTTGTTCAATCACGAGCGCAAATCTTTTCAGCAAGTTGTTTTTCGTGGTAGTTTTGTGGTAGTTTTGTGGTAGTTTTGGTTTCTCGCAGTTTTCACGATGATTTTGGAGCGTTCCAACCATCAGAATTGTAGGCTTCAGCGGTTGGAATTTGTCCTCTTTTCTTCTTTTGTAAAAACACGCCAAATTCTTGGTCAAAAAGGTCCTCCATCTGTAAAAGCAGCATTTAATAGGGAAAACAAGAAAACAAAAAATTCTCAAAAAAAGACAATAAAATTTCTTTGAAAAGTGCCGAAAATTGCAAAAAAAACGCTTAAGAACATATATGTTTATATTATTGTTCAATCTATATAAGATTTAGATTGAGTCTAAATCGGACGTCCGATATAGACTGTAATCTAAATCGGACGTCCACGATAAGTTCAATCTAAATCGGACGGAAATCTAAATAGGACACAACATATATATATATATGTTGTGTCCGATTGGATTGAACTTGCGCGGACGTCCGATTTAGATTACAGTCTATATAGGACGTCCCATACAGATCGAACAATAATAAACGTGCTTAATATATGTTCTTAAGCGTTTTGCAATTTTCTGCGCTTTCAAAGAGATTCCAAAAGGCTTATGTTTAGCACGTTTATTATTGTTCGATCTGTATCGGACGTCCGATATAGACTGTAATCAATAAAGACCTTTGAAAAATGCAGAAAACTACAGAAAACGCTTAAGAACATATATTAAGCATGTTTTATATTATTGTTCAATCCATATAAGATTTAGATTGAATCTAAATCGGACGTCCGATATAGACTGTAATCTAAATCGGACGTCCGCGATAAGTTCAATCTAAATCGGACGTCCGATTTAGATTCAATCTAAATCGGACGGAAATCTAAATAGGACACAACATATATATATATGCTTTATTCAGGGGCGAATAGGAAGCGAATCAGATAATCATAACCTATATAACATACTGCTAAAATACTTTCACAAAAAAGAAAGAAAACTAAAAATAGTACAGTAAGACTACGGTTAGGAAACACGGGTATAAGGAGATTAAAAAGATAGAGCAGATTTGAAATGGCAATAAGATCTAATTCGTTTACAAGATACTTTCAATTTTCCTACAGACGAGAAGATACCGGACGGGAGCTTATTCCAAAACTTATTCCAAAGCTTATTCCAAAGCTTATTCCTGTAAACTAATACGGTTCGCAAAAGAATGATAAAGGGAAAGATGATGGGGATGAGAACCGACCGAAATTTGATAAGGATCACTACGTGTACTTCTAGGAGTTTCCACAATTTTCAAGAGGCTTATGCTTCCAGAGTTGCAATTAGAAGGAGAATATATTAGAGAATATATTAGAGGATGTATTAGAGGATATATTAGGAGACTATATTGTAAAATTATACGATAAATATGAAATTATTTTTGATGAATAATATTTATATAAAAGAAACCTAAAAGCTTGACAATAAAATGGTTTGATTTGATTTTAATGTGAATTAGAGATTCGCGTTTAAAGGCCCGTGAATTAATCAGAAAAATCACTCGCAAAAGTGAGGAAAATGGAGAAAATCGCCTTTTATTGGGCAATCTGATCCACATCAAGTACAAAATTTTCTTTTTTTGTGCCTGCTTTCTTAAATCTACTTAATAACTTTTTTATAATGATATCCAGATAGCGTAAAAAAACTTGAGTTTTCAAAATACTTCTACTGGAAAAAGGTTATTAGAACAAACCGGTTTTTTGATGAAAGCTGTGGGGTTATCGACATCGACTTTTACGTCATATGATTAGAGCTCTTGCCGAAGAAGGGTGAATCCCTACACAGAAAATTGGCAAACTAAATAGCTAAGATGAAAGAAGAAATGCGGCTGAAGAGCGCTGTGAATTAGCTTTGCATTGATGTCCTGTCGTCTGACACTTGGGAAAATTTGCCCATTTAGTTTTATTTGCCATGTGTCTGTTGTTTTGTTATCAGCTTAATTTCTATTTCTATTTGTTTTGCATAATTCTTGACACTTTTAGAGTCGACGTCTACGATCACTCCACAGCTTCCATCAAAAACACATTTGTCTCAATAACTTTTTTTCCAGTAGAAGGATTTTGAAAACTCAAGTTTTTTTACGCTATCTGGATATCATTATAAAAAAGTTACTAAGTAGATTTTTACTTTGCTACAAAAAGAAAATTTTACCTTTCTTCGTACTTGATGTGCCACGCGGAGCACCGCGTACACACTACAGTGCCGTAATGCCTTTTAGAAAGCATCGAAAACGGTGACTTTCTCAAGATATGGTGTTAGAACGGTGATTTTCGGTAAAAGTAGGAATTTTTGAGGTTTTAAACTTGTGATCGGATCATATTGGGCTAGTCCGATCGGTTGGTCCGATCGGTTGGACCGAGCGAAAATGTGTGACCTCAGTTTAGAACTGCTACAAAACTCTAGTTTCTGGTTCAGAACTCAAATTGATTAGTGTTTAATTGATTCAACTATTTATAAATTCAAAAATGAAATTTCACGTTAACAAAACAACAATAAACTAGCAAGTAAACAATAAAATTTTACAAAAACAACTTTACAATAAAACCTAATGTTCTTAGTGGCTATTGTCCATGTCTACCAAGGATCAACTTCGATAATCAACTTCGATAATCAGCTTCGATAATCAACTTCGATAATCAGCTTCGATAATCAACTTCGATAATCAACTTCGATAATCAACTTCGATAATCAGCTTCGATAATCAACTTTGATAATCAACTTCGAACTCAGACGAAACTTGACTCAAAAGACAGAAAGAAACAGACAGAAAGCAGCTCAAAATAGAAAACAGAGGTTTCGCTTGTATTTTAGAAATTGTAGATGTAAAATGCTAATATGGATTAATACGGAATTTAATATGGATTAATACATTTAATATGGAAGCCCGATCATCGGATTGGTCGGATCGGATCGGTCTTAATCCAATCAATCGATCCGATCCGATCCGATCCGATCCAATCCGATCGATTCGATCCGATCCGATCCGATCCAATCCGATCCAATCAATCCGATCAGATCCAATCAATCAATCCGATCCAATCCAATCCAATCCGATCAATCCGATCCAATCCAATCCGATCCGATCCGGTCAATCCAATCCAATCCGATCCAATTCGATCCAATCAATCCAATCCAATCCGATCGAATGTCTAGTATAATAAAGAGTACCTTTTAGCTAGCTCTGTAGCTCTGTTCATTCATCACCTTGAATGAGAAGGAGGTTTTGAAGGGGTAAACTTTAAAGCTTTAAACTCCTAAAGCGCATAATTTTTACTCAACGATTTTCATTTCTGATTCATTTACCCAATCAGATGAGTTTACCCAATGAGATGAGTCACTTTATTTTACTGTGACTGTGACGTGTCTCCTTCAAATGATTGCTCTTGTGAAAAATCCACAAGAGAAGAAAAAAATGGAGTAACTTGGAAAGACGAAGAAAAAGAGCAAAAATAGAGGGAGAAGACGTGTCGGGGTAATGGCAAATATTTAGTCGATTCTTTCTTTTTTTTTCTTTTTGCATCACTCAATCTTGGGAGGAGTTTAGTGGGGTACAAATACGATTGACCCGATCGGGAAACCATTCAGGGAAAAGAAAAACGGACGATCTCACGACATTTATCCATAACAATGCTTACTATTTTGCTCTCGTTCATCGTTTCAGGTTTGCACTTGGGATTTTTCAGAATTTGTATTAGTTTTATATTTCTGTATTAGTTTTAGTTCTAAAGTTTTCTTTGCATTAACTTTTTTGTGAACTTTTTGGGTTTTTGTTAAGTTGGGTTAGCTTTTAACTTTTAAAGTTGTTTTTAACCGGAAAATCTTGCAATTTATTGCTTTGCTTCTCAAGACAAATCTTGTTTTGAGTGCGTTTTTCTGACAATCAGTGATTGGTTCCCTAAAAAGCTTTGTAAAGTCTCTAAAAAACTTGAAAAACTACCGGGTGCGTCATAATTATTGCAACAAGATACCCAAGGCATTGCACTCAAGGCATTGCACACCAAGAAGTTTCACTGGAAGAAGATTTTTAAACATAAATAGCTTTATTTAACAGCAACAAATAAGGAAACAAAGAGATCATTCGATATGACCGCCTTTTGCCTTGATAACAGCCCTTAATCGGTTCGGATATGCCTCACTGCGGCCCGAATGTCATCTTGAGGAGTCGCCTTCCATCCTTTGGTCAAAGACTTCTTCAATAGAATCCAAACTTGTGTGTTTTCGAGAGCGGACATTAGCCTCTAAGATTTCCCAAATGGAAAAGTCCATCACATTGAGATCCGGTGAGTTTGGAGGCCATTCATCCTTGGTGATCACTGAGGGAAAGTTGGCCACACACCAGTCCTGAACCGTCTTCTTTGTGTGAGCGGGAGGCAATTAGGCAAGAATAAAAGAAGATAGAACGCAACACAACAAAAAGGGGCAAAAAAATAAGAAAGCTGTTTGGAAAACGGTCTTTGAACTCTTGTTGCAATAATTATGACGCACCCTGTATTGTAATCAAGTCTGATCCGATCAGCGAAATTTTGCCATCATTGGCTACGTCCAGCCTTCCATTGCGCATCAAATAATACCTAAATTGGGCTATTTACGGTAGCGGTTACGGTAATTTTCCAAATTGTCCACCTTTTAGAAAAGGTTTTACTCGCGAGAACTGATAAACTGAAGAAAAATTTGCTAGATTTGATTTTCGATGCTGATAGAGTGATAGAAAAATTTGGCCGCATAATAAGCCGGCATACGAAGTAAAATGTTAGTTAAATATTTCGAATTTTACTTAGTACTTATAGTTAGCGTGTTCTAGACATGGTTATCGGGTCGGATCGGATCAGGGCCGATCAGATTCGATTCGATAGATCCGATCAGTTGGGCTAGTTCAATAGGATCCGATAGATCCGACCGATCGAGCTAGTTCAATACGATCCGATAGATCCGATAGATCCGACCAATTGGGCTGGTTCACGGGATCCGATGAGATCCGACCAATCGGGGCTAACCCGATAGGATCCGATAGATCCGACCGATCGAGCTAGTTCAGCCAGGATCCGTTAGATCCGACCAATTGGGCTAGTTCAATGGGATCCGATAGATCCGATCAATTGGGCTAGTTCGATAGGATCCGATAGATCCGACCAATTGGGCTAGTTCAATGGGATCCGATAGATCCGACCGATCGAGCTAGTTCAATAGGATCCGATAGATCCGACCGATCGAGCTAACCCGATCCGATCTTATCTGATTGTACCAAAAAAACCCTGTCTACCGTTTTCTAGATATCAACGCCTTGGTGATCGGTGGTGGTGCCTCGCCAAACACTTGCCAGCCATGCCTCGATGCACAGAGTCAATGGATGAGTTGGGGAGCATGGAGTACTTGTCAAAGGAATCCATATGGAGGTGAGAATTAGTCACTAGGTCAAGATTAGCTTTCAATTAATTATCCTTTAAAAGCTTTAGTTGATTCGCAAACGAGGACCCGGCAATGCTCGGGTTCGGGTGTCGAGGAGCCGCCGATGAGTCGAGACAGTGCCAAGTCTATCGAGAGCCGACTCCAGAATGGAATCAATGGGGATCATGGAGCAGTTGCAGGTTTGAAAAAGATAGATAAAGCTGTAGCTTGACTTCCTAGCAAGTCATGCGGTGGTGGAGTTCAAGTGAGGACAAGGACGTGCAATACACAATGTGGTGTTTGCACTTGTCAGGAGTCCGGCCACAGAGGAAAGGGCGTGTAACTCGCAGGTAAGCAGTGATTTGGACTTTTACTTACCTAGCTTATCTACTTATCTAGCTATATTCCATGTTTAAGCATTGTTGCTCGTGGACCCAATGGTCAGAGTGGTCAGCTTGTTCGGTGTCTTGCGGAAACGGGATTCAGACGAGAAATCGCGGCTGCAGTTGCGCTGACAACTCGGTAAGCGATTAGAACAATATAGTAACAATATAGTAACAATATAGTAGTTTAAATAGCTCTATAGTCTTCTACCTTTAGTGCCCCGGCTCATCGATTGATGTGAGCGCATTGTGCAGCTCGAGTTCCATGCCCAATCTGTAACACTTGTTATCAGCCACCGCAACCGATTGTCCCCCCGCCGCCAGTTGCATGCACTACTTCTCAACAGGTAAATGAAATCAGCTATAGTATACCGAAAACAGGCTTTACTTTACCTAAAACAGGCTGATTTCCACAAAATCAGTCTAAATACCTATCTCTGGCATTACAGACGTTAGATGAATGGAAAGAGGAATGTAAAGAGCTTAAAGTACAGTAAAGATTCAGTTCTTGTCCATTACAGTAGAAGTCAGAGCAGCTAAATATCTGTTAAACTGAATAGCTATTAAACTAAATATCTGCTAAATTGAAGGTAAAGAGGCTCTTTTCCTTAATCATGGTCTTTTAAAAGTTTCGTGGTTTTTGCAATTCTTGTTTTTTAGTCTTGTTTTTAGTTTTTGAAGCCTTTTGAAATTGTTTTAACGTATTAAGAATGCTCCAGTTTGCTCCAAGAATGCTCCCACATGCGCCAGTTTATTTGATCAGAATTGAAAGAACAATCTTAGGGAAGGGTCTAACAATTCTTGGTCTACTATCGGAAAGCTTGCTTCTTACACTGAAATCAGCATAGCATTGGCTGCATAAGCAAAAGATGTCTGTTCTAATCACCATTCTTCGTCGGACACTGGTGACTCTACAATGAGCCGGATGACAAACTCCGACTGCAATGAGCCGGATGAAGAGGTCAAAACGGATGCGCCACAAATCGTGACGAGCCTCGAAAACGAGACGATCAACAGCCAAGAAGAAGGCGACGCTGAGGGTCCGACTGAAGACGTTGACTCTGACGATGTTGACGGAGGCAGAGGTGTTGGCGCTGACGGACGCAGAACCCTGTCATGATTGTGCTTTGCTGAGCTGAGACAGCCAGGTAGCCGTCGAAAACAACAAGAATTGTAAAGACCACGAAACTTTTAAAAGACCAAGGAACTTTTAAAAGATCAGGGACTTTTAAAAACACGAAACTTTCTAAAGACTACGAAACTTTTTAAAAAGACCACTAAACTCTCTAAAGACGACGAAACTTTCTAGGGACCACAATTCGGGGGAAAGAGCCGTTAAAGATATTCCGTTTTTGACTGCTTACTATAATACTGTACGGAAATCATGAAACTTTACCAGATTTTAAGGCTTAACGATACGAAACGATACGTAAAACGAAGCAATTTTCTTTTTCGCAATTCTACATAGTATTCCTGATTGAAGAAAAGAAACATTGTCGCTTAATTTCTCATTTTGAAATTTTCAGTACCAGCCACCAACTTGTAACACTTGTGGCTACAGGACGATTCGAACAGCGATCGCTTTGGCGAAAAATTCAACCCTTCCAATTACACAAATCAAAAAGCATTAAATATTTCAAATTTATAAACAAAAAGGAAGAATTTCCGAAAAAACAAAATCTCACAATTACACAACCCGAAAGAGTGAAAATGGTGAACATTGTGAACAAGAAAGAACAAGAAGAACAAGAAGAACAAGAAGAACAAGAGAGAACAAGAGAACAAAGGAAGAACAGGAAGAACAAGAACAACAAAGGTTTTGGAAAATAAAAATAAAAAGTATGAATCAAATCCAAGTCAAGCACGAGTAACAGATTCGCAAGTAGGCTCTCGAATAGGCTTAAACAGGCTTAAACAGATTCAAGTAGACTCTCGACAGATTCTAGATTAAACAGATTCAAGATTCAAGTAGGCTCTCGACTTCAATTAGGAGAACTGAAAACTGTCGATGAAAATCCGAAAATGAACGATGAAAAGGTAGTCAAATAATTGAATTCAAGAAATAAGAGAAAGTTTTTATTGAGTATCACAAAAGTATTTGTTTTTTTTATTAGCTTTTGATTTTCTATGGGGAAAAAAGCTTGATTCTACTTGTTTACCACAATCTTCTGCAAACTGCAAACTTCACAATTACACAACCCGAAAGAGTGAAAATGGTGAACATTGTGAACAAGGAGAAAGAAGAAGAAAGAAGAAGAAAGAAGAAGAAAGAAGAAGAAAGAAAGAAGAAAGAAGAGAGAAAGAAGAAGAAAGAAGAAGAAGAAGAGAGAAGAAGAAAGAAGAAGAAAGAAGAAGAAGAAGAAGAAAGAAGAAGAAGAACAACAAGAACAACAAAGTTTTTTGGAAAATATGCGGAATTTTTCTTTTGAAGGAA
The DNA here is from genome assembly GCA_958450365.1 of Mesorhabditis belari. Lineage (NCBI taxonomy): Eukaryota > Metazoa > Nematoda > Chromadorea > Rhabditida > Rhabditidae > Mesorhabditis > Mesorhabditis belari. Next base: position 30,422 of record CAUEEP010000198.1, read on the forward strand.
GTATTGCAAGAGGCACCAATACAAAAAAAATATATTGAAAATTCCCTATTTTAGCACGTTGACGACGATGGCGTTTTTGCACAAACAATCGCATGGGACAACGTTGTTTTTTTTCGACAAAAATGTCACCTGACATTAGGTGACAATTCGCCTGGGACATTGTCACCTGATGTCAGGTGACTATAATCTGAGGCGAACGAATATGTGTCAGACAGCATCAGGTGACAATGTCGTCAACGTGTTAAAAAAAGCTATTTTTAAAAAACAATAACCGTAAATGTGATTTGACAAATTTTCGGTAAAATGAGCATAATGGGAAACTTGAAAAGTGTTTTAAAAGTACTGTAAAGTACTGTAAAGTATTTTAAGTACTTTAAAAGTACTTTTAAGAGTACTTTAAAAGTACTGTAAAGTACTATAAATTACTGTAAAGTACTGTAAAGTACTTTGAAAAGTACTGTAAGAGTCAAATTTTTGTCTGGGTTCCGGTAAATCCCAAAAAGAAAAGTTCATCATAAGGGAATATCTTTTAAATTATAAGAGTTAAAGATTTTTTTGGTCTTGTTTAGATCTGTTTCTCTCGACTGTGCATTTTCTAAAGCTTGTCAACTTTTGAAAGCCACCAAAACCGTAATCCTGTTTGAGAAGAACACACTTTAGCTAGCAACGGAAGCCTCGCTGAGCTTGCTGAGCCGAGCAAATGCTATGCGACAGCCAGTCTTTCTATTTTAGCTCGTTTCTTTGAGGATCCACAAAGGAAAGCGAAAAATTCATAAAAATTGCTAAACTTGATATAATGGAACCAAGATATCAGTACTTTTCATAAGAGATTGACACATTTTAGAAAACGCATTCTTTGAGAAGAACACCCTTTAGCTAACAACGGAAGGACAAGTGGCTGAGCGAAATGCTATATTCCTATACCATTCAACGCAGAATTTGATGCTGATTCCGAATATGTTATTCTGTTTTTGCTAAATGACAATCTACCCAGGCGTTATAAGCGTCTAAAGTTTTTGTTAGTACTCTGAAAATGTGGTTATTTGGGTCTTAGGGGCCTGCTTGCGGTCATTTGGGTCTTCCCGACCTCCTTGGAAACCAGCTTCAGTGCGGTCGTGATCGAGTGGCACAGCTTTCGTTTCCAGTGCGAGACCTCACAGGTTCGACCTAGTCAACACTTCTTGTAGACAGTTGATGGCGATTGATTATACCTTATGGATTGATTATATCTTGCCTTATAGTTTTATATTTGAAAAGCTATATACCAGATGGGATGCGATTTTGCGCGCGCACAAAGAGCACCAGTCTTCTTGAAAAAGCAAAAGAATAATCCAAGGTGGGGATCGAGAACTCGTGAGTTCTCGTTCTGGCACACGCTGTACCACTTGGCCACGGATGCAGCTGATCGGATCCGCATGGAGGCTGCTAAGACCCATGGAGGCCGCCAAATGACCACATTTTCAGAGTCCTAACAAAACTTTAGTTTGCTCATAACTCTCTCGGATTGTCATTTAGGCAAAAACAGAACCCAGGTCAGGTCCAGCATCAAATTCTACGTCGAATGGTCTAGGTCGTATCGCATTTCGCGCAGCCAGTTGTCCTGCCCTGTTATTCAGGTCAAGGGGTTCAATCCCTGCTAGATTCTCAGCCAATCAAGACTGTCTGGCGTACTGGTTGGCGTACTGTGTGAGACGGAGCCCTAGAACCTAGTAGTACCTTAAACACTTGAAATCTGGTGCACTGAAGATTTGAACTATTGCAAGAAAAGTCCGCCAAATCCCTTGCGTTTAACTTGATTTTTAAATAATTTTTTTATGAATAAGGCTAGAAGCAAAGTCTTTTTCGGGAAATCGATATCCAGTCAAGTTTAAAGTAAATTTTTAAATTCACAACTCAGTGACTCAGTCACAACTCAGTGAACTTTGGCAAATATTGAGGCAGTGATTTGGCTAAAGCTTTGCTCGCATCGATGAGCGCTCCGTGCACCCGTTTGACAAGGATTTCGTGTTTCTCCTCTTCCACCAAAGACAGCCCATCCATTGTGTCCATCACGCGGCCGATGAACGCGAAATGGGAACCCTGAGCGACCAAGTGGATGCGATAGGCTTTAATCGGAGCTGAAAATGGAACTGTTGGAGTTGGAGTGTATCAGAGTTGTTTTTCATCTGTAAGCTGTAGGATCTGTAAGCTAGGATCTGTAAGCTAGGATCTGTAACGTAGGATCTGTAACCTAGGATCTGTAAGCTAGGATCTGTAAGCTAGGATCTGTAACGTAGGATCTGTAAGCTAGGATCTGCTAACCTAGGATCTGTAAGCTAGGATCTGTAAGCTAGGATCTGTAAGCTAGGATCTGTAACGTAGGATCTGTAACCTAGGATCTGTAAGCTAGGATCTGTAAGCTGGGATCTGTAAGCTAGGATCTGTAGGCTAGGATCTGTAGGCTAGGATCTGTATGGCTAGGATCTGTAGGCTAGGATCTGTAACCTAGGATCTGTAACCTAGGATCTGTAAGCCAGATCGAATCAGGTCGAAAGCCGAAACCCGGCGCCCTTTGACTTTGGCTTTTGGCTGGCCAGGCTCACAAGCTTTCCAAAAGCCAGGCAGGCTAAGTCAGAGCTTCCGGTTCAATTAACAATTAAATTGTATTTGGAACAACTTTGGCTAGTTCAGTAACGTCATACTGTTAAATATTTTAACAAACTCGCGACGACGGTATTAAGAGTGCACTTTTACTAATAATTTTGTGAAATTCAAGAATAAACTAAACTATTATCATCATTTGATGATATGAGTTTAGTTCCAGCCAGATAGCTCAAAAGAGGCCCGAAGCTAACTCAAAGGAGGCCCAGCAAGCTCAAAAGAGGCCCAACTAGCTCAAAGAGGCCCAGCTACTCCGGGCCTCTTTTTTGAACTAATACAAGTAGCCAAGAACTTTCTGCAAAATCAATAACAAAAATCCTTAAAGGTTGAGTTTACACCAAAAGCTTGGCATTATTACAGCGAATATCGTCAGTTGGTACGCGGCCGATATCGCCCGGAATGTGTTAAGTGTTGAAAAGCTTTAGAAATATATGGGATTTGCTTCCAGGGAAATGGAATTTATCCCATAAAGGTAAATACGGGTGATACAGTTGCTGGTGTGACGTTATCTGTTATCCCACAGTTACATGGTGACGCACACTGACTACGTTTAACTGCTTTTCTGTCTCTTTTTTTTCTTTTCTTATTAATTTGATGATTTGATTGTTTTTAGGTATAAAGGCTAAGAAAGAGCTGCACATTATTATTCCTTCATCAACAGGGAAAAACATCCGGAAAATTCTTCCAACAGCGAGAAAAACACTCGCAGAGATCTCGAATCTTGCAGGGAAAGAGATAAAATGTTTTTCGTGCTCTGAAGCATTCCAAAGAAACGGGCTTCAATGAAAATCGTAAAGAATTAGGTTCACCAAAGACTCCAATTCAAAAGTCGATCGAGTTTGATCGACTGAAAAGAAACCCTCATATTGAGCAGGCTCACAACCATGCAAACGATCGAAACCATCAAGAACGATTGGCCCAAAAAGCCTCTCCCGTTAGACGACAGAATTGTTTCAAGACAACAAAAGCCTTAACAAAACATGGTTTGCGCCGGTGTCACTCCATTCAAACAGCCTGCAAAAGAAACGGGTTTAAATGAAGATCGTAAAGGGACGAGGTTCACCAAAAGAACGCCAACAATTCAACAATTCAACAAGTCGTCAAAAGATTTTTGATCGACGTAAAAGGAATCCCCAAACTCCTCAAAGAATTCTGTTGGCCAAGTCCAAGTCTGTGCCAAGTCTGTTTGGCTGTCTGCCTCTCTGTTTGGCTGCTGGCCGAGTCTGTTTGGCTGTCTGGCCAAGTCTGTTTGGCTTAGGCCAAGTATTGGAAAAAGTTCGGCTCATCGAGATTCTCAAAACAACCAAAATGAAAGCCAGAAAAGGGATAAAAGGACATCTTTGACAGATTGAATGTAAAGAACACGTTTGAAACGTCGCCAAAATAAGATCGATAGACTTTTGTTGATATTTTGTCACCATATTGTAGAACTGTAAATGGGAGTAAATAATGGGGATTTACTGCGCATCGGTGCCGCAATTTAAAAGCTAGCTTTTCAAAAGCAAATGGAAACAATGATTGGGAAGGAATCGTGCTTAAATGCGCTAAATTTGCGCTAATTTTCTTTTCTCGCTAACCTTCTTAAACTCGTTATCTCTCAATTCATAATATTTGTTCAATAAATAATAAATCCTTTGCTATCCACTTTCCTCTTTTCCCTCCATTCCCCATCGTTTGTTCAGTGAGTGCTCTCGCTCTCCCAAATTGCTCAAAATGCAAGGGATTGCTCAATCCCTTGCATTTCGTTAACTTCTGCATTATTTGTTTTGATTTCTAATCGGGTTCGATCATCAAAACAGTCTGTGCATTTAAAATGATGAAATTGAGGCGATTTCAAAGCACTTTTGAGCAAGCACTTTGAAGGATTAGCACGTTGTTTTTGAGAAAATTGAACAGGAAGAGAGATGGAAGCAGGAAAAAGCTAAAAGAGAACAAGAGAACAAGAAACAAACAAACAAACAACCAACTACAATGCTTGGGTATTCAAGTTTTGGTTTTTAAACTTAAACTCTAACTGAAGAACTGGCTTTTCTTTTCTCTGAGCTTTTCTTTTCTCGTAGCTTTTTCTCAGGCGCAATTTGATTGGTTTAAAGTTTTGAGGAAAATCTAGTTAGAATCAGCTCACTATATATAGTACAGTTAGTCAGGGTTTAACACAGTTCTCGGCTAAACAAACCTGTTCAAATGAGTACGGTACGTCGATGCCAACTTTTTGCACTCCTTTCAACGATCATTTCGTGGAGAATCGGTAGAAGATTTTGCTTCAGCAACTCGTCGCTCTTCTGCATCACGTCCAAAAACAAACAAATGACCGAGATCCACTGCACAACTGCCTGAAATTTCGTTTTAATACTTCATCTTCAGCCGTACTTCCTCCTTCAGCTACTTCAGCTTCAGCTACTTCATCTTCAGCTACTTCATCTTCAGCTACTTCATCTTAAGCTACTTCATCTTAGCTACTTCATCTTCAACTACTTCATCTTCAGCTACTTCATCTTCAGCTACTTCATCTTCAGCTACTTCAGCTTCAACTACACTTCATCTTCAGCTACTTCATCTTCAGCTACTTCGAGCTTCAGCTACTTCATCTTCAGCTACTTCATCTTTAAGCTACTTCATCCTTCATTCTCCTTCATCAAGCCAGTACATTATCTTTTATTTCAATGCTTCAACGCGTTGGAGAACGTCAAGGCTTTTACGAATCGCCGAAAATCAAATCAGTATTCAGTGTTCGAAATCACCGTGATGCACATTTTGGGCAGTCAAAGTGCACTCATGGAGTCGTCTCCATTTAGTTTTCTCTTTGTTCCACAAAAAATTGTACGCCCACATGTCACCATGACGATCACATCAGGAATGCCTGAAATATGCAAAAGAGACTTTTATAAGACTAAAAATGGTAAATGGTAAAAGAAATTGAGCTTTGATTCCCAGAGATTGAGCTTTGATTCCCAAGAAATTGAGCTTTGATTCCCCAGAGATTGAGCTTTGATTCTAAGAGTATAGCTTTGATTCCCAGAAATTGAGCTTAAGCTTTGATTCCCAAAGGTTTCCCTTAATGAACTGGAGTCAATTTGTGCATGTGCCTTTGAAATTTTCAAACTAACCCAGATCTTTGCTTTAGCATGTGATTCTCTGAGACAATGCCGAAGTGTCGATTCTTGTCCAAGTGTTGAATCTTCTCGAATTCAGGGACAATCTTTGGTTCAGAGTCGTCCACGTGCTCGCTGGTTCTTGCATGTGAACTCTATATCTAAGTTAAGGGGTTGATGGTTAAAGTTGATGGTTAAAGTTGATGGTTAAAGTTGATGGTTAAAGTTGATGGCTTAAGTGCTTTTATGTGATTGTTTATTGAGTTTGTTTATTGGTTGTTTTATTGGTGGTTTTATTGGTTGTTTATTGTGTTTATTGTTTGTTTATTGGTTGTTTTATTGGTTGTTTATTGGTGGTTTTATTGGTTGTTTATTGGTGGTTTATTGGTTGTTTATTGTGTTTTTTGTTTGTTTTTATTTGTTTATTGGTTGTTTAAAGTGATGGTAGTTTATTAGTTTGAAATTTTATTGGTGGTTTATTGGTTGTTTATTGTGTTTATTGTTTGTTTATTCAGTTGTTTATTGGTTGTTTATTGGTGGTTTATTGTGGTTGTTTATTGGTTGTTTATTGTGTTTATTGTGTTTATTTGTTTGTTTTATTGGTTGTTTATTATTTGTTTTCTTGTTTGTTTATTGTTTATTTCTTCTTTTAGTGACTTTCTTTGTTCACTTACCCATCCGGCTGTGATCGAATATTGCGTAAAGGAGTTTATGGTTAAAGTTGATGGCTTAAGTGCTTTGTTGTTTGTTTATTGTTTGTTTATTGTTTGTTTATTGTTTGTTTTATTGGTTGTTTATCTTTGTTTTATTGTTTATTTCTTGTTTATTTCTTGTTTATTTCTTATTTATTTCTTCTTTTAGTGGACTTTCTTTGTTCTCCTTTTCCCCATCCGACCATCGAATGTACGGCGTTTTCGAGCGCAAACCGTACGCTTGAATCCCCGCGATTTACGTAAGATCTCGAGGCTGGAATGTTTTTGCTCATTTTTGAAGGAAGGATGGCAAATTCTATCTGCAATTAACATAAATTTTATCGTAAACCAACTTGCGAGGATTGAAGGTCCATTTTGTAGATATTGCTGGGTTCAGCTTGCGCGGAGAGATCTCTCTTGATCCCCGAGCCGCACGAGCTCCATCCGTATCTCCTTGGCTGTGTTGGCCTACTGAGCGAAGTAGCTTTCAATCTTATTTTTTTTATTATCTATTAATTATTAATATTTGTAATTTAAGTCTGTTTTCTTGTTTTTGAATAATTTCATTTTCGAAATTTCTTGTTAAGTTGGAAAAAGTTTGCTCCAGAAACCTATTAGATTGATGCAGTTTTCTTTCCATGAGAAAAAATTGGAACAAAATTTGTTGTATTTATTATTAACAGTTTCTCAAATCATTTCTTTATCATTTCTCTATAATTTCTCTTAAAAAATAGCTTTTGCTCAAAGCAAAAAGCTCCGACTCAATTCACGATAAAAACGAATTTTGATATAAAATTTTCGAATTGTTGTTTTAAAGAAAATCCGCTGAACGGATCCGTTTTCAAATTTTACAGATTTATTGTAATCAAATGAGTGAGCTCTATCTTTTTCTTTTTTTACTTTTTACACTAAAATAGGTTTGTTTGAAGAAAGTGTCCAAATTGCGACTTTAGTGTCGGCGGTTTTGAGCAAAAATTGTGCCGTTTTTGGCTTTTTCGTCTTTACGCGTTTAAATCCTGCAAAAACAACTATTTTGAAGCATTTTCCAAAGAACATTTTTACAGAGAAACAATGAAACTTTTTAATGGTTTTAAATAGAAATTTTTTATTATTTTAAAGAAGTTTGGAAGATTTGAAGTTTGGAAATGCTTAAAAGCTTGCGCCATGTTTAGTTCCATGAAGTTCTCCGGAAAAAGGTTCTAAAGTCTTTTCGCATTAGTGTATAGCTATTTTGTTTGTATGATGCTCAGTTTTACTTTGATTGATTATTTCGATTTTTCATAAAAACTATATTATTTCTGAATAAAAACGTATCTAAATCGTACCTTTACACATCCGGCCAATCGGTGAGCGTTTCATAAGCGCATTCTCGATTGAAGTACTCGGCGATGAATCGATAAAGTTGATCACTCCTAAAAACAAAAAGTTAACGATAAACGTTAAATGTTAAACGTTAAACGTTAAGCATTAAACATTAAACGTTAAAAATTCCCAAGTTAAACTCAAAGTTGAGACTTGAGAATTATTCAATATTATTGAATTATTGAATTATTGAATTATTGAGGATTTTAAGATCATTTTTATAGTATTTAATTCATATCTAATTCATTGAATAGCTTCATTTTTCCACTTGCGTTTTCTCCACAAACCCCATTTTCCCGCATGTTTTTTTCGCTCTTTCATGCAAATTAATACCATCGAATGGGTGATCGTAACATAGATTCAAGAATATCTGAGAATTTGGCTTTAATTTAAGAGAATTTGAGAGAATTTCAGAGAAATTAAGAGAATTTCAGAGAAGTTTAAAGAGAATTCAGTTTAAATTTGATAAAATTAGACTAAATTTAGTGTTTTCTCTCTCATTTCTCCCTTCATTTCGACTTTTCTCCGTACGAATCATCATCAACTAGGGTCATTAAATACACAAAAATCTACAGAATCCTATTTTAGCCAGACGTTGTTGTCCTACCAATTTCTAATCGTATTCACCGAGATCTCATTTTGTACAATTTTCAGAAAAGAAATACCTTTATAAGCGATCAGTTTACTAAAAATGTTAACAATAATGAGCAAAATGAGCAGAATGAGCAGAATGAAATGAAATTTGAAAAATTGAATGAGATTTTTGTCTAGAAACTGGTCTAAAAAGGCTTTTATACCCACAAAAATATTGTAACTCAAAACTCGATGTGCCTAAAGCAATTCAGCTATTCTACTAGGTCATCAAACACACCAAAGTCTACAGAATCCTATTTATGCAGACGTTGGTCTACCACCCTCTAATCTTAAAGTAAATCTTACTTACAATGATTGGTATCCCTGAACCATCATCGAAAACGATCGAGAATCCGGGAGATTTGAGAGATGAAACCCATCGATTTGCTCTGTTGTATCGTTTGGGAGCAACTAAAGAAGTGATTCGAAACTGATATTTGTCCTTTAAGCCTTTCTTTCTTCTTCCATTCTTTCCTTCTTCCCTTCTTTCCTTCTTCCCTTCTTCCTTGCCTTTCCTATTTCTTTTTGGGGAAAGCTGATAGCTTAGTGGTAGAGCTGCCCGGTAAGCAGAAGGTCGAGGGTTCAATTCCTCTCAAGTTTTTGCCATTCACTCTTTTCTTAAGTACTTTAATGAAGATTTACGAGTCAAATAGGAGTCTAAATAAGAGGCACAGATGAAGAATTCTAGTATTTTCCAAGGTAAACCAAGCAAGGCCAGAAGCCCAGAAGCA
>CAUEEP010000200.1:0-2500 GCA_958450365.1 Mesorhabditis belari
CCTAAGCCTAAGCCCTAAGCCTAAGCCTAAGCCTAAGCCTAAGCCCCTAAGCCTTAGCCTAAGCCTAAGCCTAAGCCTAAGCCTAAGCCTAAGCCCTAAGCCTAAGCCTAAGCCTAAGCCTAAGCCTTTTGGCGGGAAACAAGTCTCAGGAAAGGAATCAAACATTAAGGAACATTGTTGTTTTAGTTTTCTTATTTTCTTAGTAGCGCAAAAGGGGTTGCCGCTGTTGGAGTGGATTCAGACAAACAGTCTTTTAGCCGCTTTTGCCACTCTTTATGGAAACAGCTTTGAAATTTGCGATGCTCACTTGTTTCTTAAGTCTGTTGGCGACTGCCGGAACAGATCACACAACGGCGCCAAGAATCTTTCTGGTCAAAATTCACGTTTCACATACCATTCGTAGTAAAAAATGGCGCTGATTCCGAATCTGAAACTTTTTTAAAAAGCGGTTCGACAGTTTTCCCCAAAAATCAGATTTACCCAAAATCCCAATATGGGGTTTCTAAAGAGCACTCTAAAACAAGTATTTCAGGATGGATCGAAAATCCCCGGCGAATTTTTAGAGACTTTTTTCTGGTCATTTTTAGGACCAAAACATCAAAATCGATTGATTTTGAGGTCAGATAAATCGTTTTTAAGGTCGCGATGGGTAACCTACCGTGACCCGCGCACAATAGCTTAGGATCGAATTCCAAAATGCAACCAATTCAAAATTTACGTTTGAATTTTTTTGAACTTTGCCTTTTTTTATTAACGTTATTTTTCTGCATTTTTGTCGTTTCTCATCCAAAGCAACAAAAGTTAAGTTTTTAAGTTAGTACCTAAACAGATCCTTTGTTTGCAGAATTTTTTTAGAATAACAACGGCGGATGGGCAAGTGACGTGGAGCGAGCCAATAAAAGGACATCTAGCAGATTTGGGTTGGTCTTTCGTTTTTGAGTTAGAAAACAAATAAGCTTTAGCAGAAATGCAAAATTGAAACATTCAAATAACCAAATGCAACATCAAACATTTAAGTAACCAGAATCAAAAGAATAACGTTTACAACATACTTTCGAGCATCGTAAAGTAAAATTTCCCGTTTTCATTACTTCGTGAAATCTTCGGCATAACGGCCCTTATATTGAATATAAGCTTTCAAGTCCTTCTTCAGACATTGAGCCCAGGCATCTATTTTGCTTCAAAGAGCGATTGGTGCTTCAGCGCAACGTGAACTTTGACAGATTTTCCTCGGATAGTTGCCTTTTTGAGCATTTCTAAAACCTCGTTGGTTGCCCCAATCATGCTTTCGTTTCATTGTCATCCATGTTTTTTCGTTGATCCGATACGCTCAGAAAATTTTACAAATGCATCTAAGAGTAAAATGTATTGCGGAGAATTGATTAATCCTTTAAACTCATTAGCAAGTAGGTAAAATTTCTTCAATTTTGGACCGTTTATATAGTCCGCTTTGTAAGTTTTAAGAAATCCCGGTTTTTCCTTGGCCGATAAAAATCATCAATTTCAGATACCGTTCCTGAGCTTCGTATCTCGGCTTCCATCTCTTTGTAAAGCGCGTTTCCTATGCCAAGCTTTATATGAAGAGAACTCATTGGGTAGGTTCTATCGGCCATGCATGCTTGCGCAAAACGCCAATCCTTTATTCAGGAAGCTTTTGATCAACCTTGAGACGGGCATCAAATCCTTAATCGTTTGTTCTTGATAGTTTTTACGGTCAAAGCTTTCCATTAATCCCTTTTCTTTTCTTATTCACCAAATGTGGCACCAAATGCATGGGAAAGTTTGGAAAAGACCATATAAACTCCCAAAACTTAGATCACCAGTAACAAATAGCTGGGTCTTCATTCGACTCAGTTTCTCAAACACTTGTTGAAACTGCTCAAGTTTTCGTGGTTATTGTTGCCCTTTCAAACGGCTATAATGAGGTAATCATAGGGCGATTGTGGTTTTATCGATCGGTCAGGAATCACCAATGTAATTTATTGGGTTGGGAGCATGAGTCGGCGCCCAACTTTAAAGGGACTTTTTGCACACATAAAGCCTTCTTTAAACATACGTTTGGTTTCATCAAAAGGATCCACTATTTCTCTACAAAATCACTTTTGAGAGATTCCCACAAAGCTTTTCTTTCGTGGAGTTTATGAACTTCCAAACGCAGCTGAGTTAAAATGGCAAAGTCCGACTCATCATTTGAACAGTTTCTTTCCACATAAACCTTTTTTGGTGTTTAGATAAAAAGATAGAGCACATTCAATTACTTAAGTTGCCAAATTTGCAGGAAGATCCCACCAATGGTTTTTCTAGATCACAGTTTGTAGTTTTTGTGAAAAATGGCTTTTTCTTGAGCGGAGGCGCTGTTTGAATTTTCTTTTAAATGTCATTTTGTAGAGAATTAGTTAACCATTCTACTCATATCAAACGCATATTATTTGACGAAGTCGAATAGAAGTTTTAGACATTTTTGATTTTCGGCGCCGACTCATTCTCCCCAACCCAATAG